>VWZT01011409.1:48646-117867 GCA_013397055.1 Pachycephala philippinensis | reverse complement strand
AAAAAAAGAGAGAGAGAGAGAGATAAAAAGAAAAACAGAAATAAAAGAAAAAGATCCATTCATGTTCTAGACATTGCTTTTAATCTCCAGTCAGAAAAAAATCTGAGGCTACCTTTCAGCACTCAATATATCTTTGTTTTTTATCTGGAATCCAAAGAATGAGAAATATAGAAAAATGAAACATGAAAAAATAAAATCCCAAGTATATAATATCTTTCTTTTTCTTTTTTTTTCCCCCTTGAAGGATATAATCACTAAACAAAACAGCATGCTTTTACTGAACACCATCTGAAGGCATTGCTTGGTAAAGAAAGTACTCAGCAAAGGATGTTCTCCACTTTACGAGTATATAAGACATGAAGACTAAAGAAAGTAAAGCCTGAAACCATTACAAGAGTCAAGTTAGAAGCATTAGGCTACAAAACACTCATACATTATTAAATACCTCAGCTGTGGCATCAGAGTACTTCTTAATTCTCCTTTTCACTGAAATAAAAAATTTATTTGCTAATCATTAAATGGGACAATAAATCTAAGAAAAAGAAAGAATTATATTCAAACATTTGTGAATACAGAAACTTTGAGAAAACAAATCCCTTGCTCTTTTGGAGTAATCTCTGTGGTATGCCAGTACTTCAAGGGTCTTGCTTGTGTATAGCACATACTTAGGGTCTTAATTTCGGTGTAATATATTAAAAGATATTTGGGGGCTGGATATGTAACAAAGAAGTGTGAAGAGACAGAAGAGAGAAGGCAGGCATGTGGTAACCTGAACATTTACAGCACGAAAGAAAAATGATGGAGTGAGTCTCAGACAATATAATTTCTTTAATTTGAGGCATTACCATATACAAGCTCTTTTCATGATTTACATTCATGTCATGGGTTGTAGTAAATAACTTTTTGGCCACCTGTCTGTTTGGCACTCACGAGCAATGACAACACTTCTGTTCATGGTGTAAAAGAAGGATCACGCCAGCTGAGGTGCAGTTTTTCTCCATCATCACTGGGCTAAACACCAAATATCTTGCTGCTTTACTGACACCAGACTTATTCCACTAGCTTGCATTTTTATTTAGCTAATTTTGTCAATACATTAGTGATGGTTTACTTAATAAAATTTGCTGAACACTGAAACCTTTTTCATTTTGGCAAGATAGCTCTAGGTCCACAATTTTGACAGGGTCCTGAGTGCTTTCCACTCTTTGGCCACCCACTCCCACCCCGCAACGTGGGGTCCCCCCACATTGTCCATAGCCCAGAACCCTTTGTCAGCCCCCCAGGGCCACCAAGCCCTGCCCCAGCAACACTGCAGCAGGACTGGTCCAGCTCCCCACAGCCCTGTCCTGCCTGGTCACAGACCCCACCAAGCCAGATCCACCTGTGGGCCTGTGGTCTGTCCCCATTCTTAGGGAGATGTCTGATGCTGGGACCGTCCCTGGTCCTCCCTGGCTGATCTGCTCCTGTTCCCCATGGTGACCAGCGGAGCATCCTGGCAATATTCACCTTGAAATTGTCCAGGTTTGTGTATGGATTATGTTGGGATGTCATCCAGCAATGAACTACCACTCACAGTTTTGTTATCTTTCATCTAATCTAGGAAATTACTCCTAAGAGAATCATCCTGTGAGTGCACCTGTGATTCTGTAGAACAATCAGCCAAAGTGGGTCAATTATCAAGATGTCTTTTTTGTTTCTCATCTACTTTGAAACCCTCATGAACACGGAAGCTGTTCCAAACATACCTAGGACCTGTGTTATTAGATAGGATCTCACTACCTGTATATCACCATCACAGTTTAACCCCATCCAGCAGTCAAGCCCCACACAGCTGCTCACTCACTCCCCCAGCAGCAGAATCAGAGAGAGAATCAGAAGGGCAAAAGATAGAAAACTTGTGTGTTGAAAGACAGTTGAATAGGGAAAGCAGAAGTCGCACACAAGCAAATCAAAACAAAAAATTCATTCACTTCTTTCCATGGGCAGACAGGTGTTCAGCCAACTGCAAGGGGAAGACAAATGACATAACTCCAAACATCTTGCCCTTGCTTCTTCTCCCCTCACACTTTACAGATGAGCATGATGACATACAGTCTGGAATATCCCTTTGGTCAGTTGGAATTAGCTGTCCTGGCCATGCCTCCCCACAACTTTCCATGCGGCCCCAGACTCCTCACCAGTGGGGGAGTACTAAAAGCAGAAAAGGCCTTGCCTCTGTATAAAACTGCTCAGCCATAACGAAAACATGTCTGTGTTATAAACCTTGTGTTCAGCACAAATCCAAAACACAGCCCCGTATCAGCCACTGTGAAGAAAATTAACACTACCCCAAACAAACCCAGCACAATCACACACAAACTCCCTTACAGAACACCTATAGCTCTTACAGGTGTTGTAATGCATCAAAATGAACAAAACTTTTCAAAGAATTATGAGAAAGTCAAGAGGAGTTTTCAGTGGCACATATTTCCAGTACTAAACCTCTCTCTCTATCTTTCAAGCTTGCAAGGAGCCCCAAGTAAAAGGCATGTACCACATGGTGACAAGAGATCTTGTAACAGAGTGAAAACCTAGTAATTGTCACTGCCTTGGCTTCATTTGCTGTTTTCTCAGTGGTACCAACCTCTGTGCAAATGTCTGTGAACACAAGTACATTGCTGTTGTTTTGCTAGTACAGAAGAAACTGAGAGTATTTCAACTTTTTCTGTTCTCTGTGTAAAACGTGCAGTAATCCAGGGGATGCTGTGCAGTGTACTTGCTGCAGAGCACATGGTGAAAGAGTCTGTTTCTGTATTTTAAACATCTCACAGAGACAATAAAAGAGCCTCATCTGTATCCATGGGATAATGTGAATAAACTCAATAGGCAGCACTTAGTAAAAATATATCCTTGGAAATATAATGCAATATCCTAAAGTAATTTCATAAATGTGAGTCACCTAATACAATTATAATGTTATAAAAAGCCATTTCAGAGGCACAAAATCTTCATGCATGATTAAATAACAAACTTTGTCTGAGCATACTGAGGATTTTTTAAATTGCAGCAGTCCTTTTATTCCAGCTTCTTCTTCAGATATAAGATGAGCTTTATATAGATTTATCTTCAGTTTTTAATTTTCTAGGTAGTGTTAACATTCTCTCTAAAGCAAGTGATGAAACAGAACTGAAAGCACTAATGCATAAAATACTTTCCTTCTTCAAAGACAAAGAACAATATACTTTTAAGTTTAATGATGTAGCTTTCACCAACATAATACCTCATTATTCATGACATTTTGTCCATTATAGCATGAGGTTCCTCAAAAGATAGAAATAATCATCCAACAGAAAAGTCTAGCTAATTATCCATTGTCTGAGAAATTGAGCTGGTGTAATGGATGAAACATCAGTTACAGCAATTGCTGGTGTCTACTGACAGAAGAAATGCATCTCTGAAAATACTGTACCAGATACCTCAGAAATCTGAGTCTTCCTTACCTGCTTTCTCTAGATGGATAGAAAAGCTTGTTTACAGAAGAAAATGATATATATACACACATATAAGACATATTAAATGCCTTAAAATTATTATGGAATGTTATGTAAACATTACCTTTGTGGAATGTACAAGGTATTGACTAATTTCTTTTTTTTTATAGAGCAATCAGTGATTTTGTAAGAGTTGAGGAGGTACAAATATAAGGAACTCATTGAGAGTAGGAATATATGTTTTTAAAATTTCACTTCAATCCATTTTTTTAAAAATATGTACTATTAAAAATGTATTTTGTTTGTTTACTTTTTTTAAAGTACACAAAATACTTTAATATATATTAGAGTTATGAAAAGGCCAACATAATATAAGTGCTTTAACACCTAAGCATGACTGCTTTGTAAGTTTTTCAGTCCTAGGTAGCTTGTCAATTAAAATTAACAAGTAACTAGAAGGAAAATTTAGACACTTTGGATACCACAAGGAGGAGCTTTGGCAGTTGTACTGGGGACTTCTAGGACAGCTATAAAGAAAACAAAAGGACTAGCAAAACAGACTAGAAAAAGAAAGAGAAGATGACCATGTACACAGATGTTAGAAATGGACAATGAAATAACATCTTAAGATAGGAAAAAAAGTGCCAGAGCCAGGGTATTCATGTGAAAAGATAGAAGATAGGATTAGACATTTAAAAAAACCTGATTTTGATTAAATTTGAGAAATAAGACCTGAGGAGAAAGGGAGATGTCCTACTTTAAATGTTAATAGATTCTACCATAAGAAAGTTGGGCCTTAGTTCTGACTTCAGATAAATTACAGTGAGAAGTGTATATAATATAGAGGCAGAATTTGGCCCTTTTCCTTTGGCATTTTAAGGTGATTGAAAATAAAGAGAGGTCAGAATAAAAGATGGTTGGACCAGAAGATCATTGAGGTCCCTTTCAACCTGGTATTCTATGATTCTGTGATGAGATAGCTGGAGGATTATAGGAGAAGTCTCTTTTCTCTGTAGTCTGTTCCTACTCTAATTCATTTTGAGCTGTGCTTCATTTGCTGTATCTGGAAAGGTTACAAACTGGCATTCTCAGAGGAGCTGTAAAGGAAAATGAATACTTAGGTACTAAGCAAAGATATAGAAATAGCTGTAGTTTTCTGATGGAATGGTGACAAAGAATATTTGAACTAAATCTTTTTTTTGTGTGCACCTGTCTCATAATGTATTGTGTTAGAGGTGAAAACCAGCTATCAATTTTTATCAAAATGCTATCTAACTAAAAACTTTTGTAACACTGGCTTATCTTGTTTCCAAGTATTATCATCTACAACAGGTAAAAAAAAGAAAGAAAAACAAACAGTCAACTCCCCCTCAAATCACCTGCAAAATAGAAGTACTACATATGAAAGTGAGGGTTTTTTTGTTTTAAAATGTTCAAGACAGTTGTATTTGTGAGTTTCTGTGGGTTTAGATCTCTGCTCAGTTCACGAGTTGGAGAAAAGAGAAATTGTCTCCTCTTGTCTGCTCTAAGACATGCATTCTGAACATTGAGTGGCAGTACGAAGATTCAGCACAGTGAGGATCAAGTATTAGTGTCTAGAAAAATAAAAATATGTATTTGAATCTAATCAAAAGCTAAATATTTTACCATATGATTTCTTAGATCATTCTAAAGGCAGTATTGTTTAGGAAAAAAATCTAAATCTTGTATAATCACCTTATACTCTTTAGTTCTCTTCTGGCGGAAGGTTTTCCGAGAAATGCTGGGGGTTTTCAGGTTTTATTGTACTCTTACAAGGTAGGAAAAATGAAGCACATGAAGAAATGAATTGACATCTTCAGGAAATAAGGTAGCTTATATCTAGGAATATTGAAATGATAATATGACAGATACACTGTACCTCCAATTGAACCTCCAAGGAGAGGAAAAAGAAAGAGAAATAAAAACTTGTATGAAGATATAAGGAGGACAGTTAGGGTAACAAGACTGTGCTTCTGGATTATTTGATATCAGCCTATTTCAAGAACTCTGGTATTAATTGGGAATTCTTTGTGGCATGTTGTAGAATGGAGACAAAGCTGAAAGATTTATGATTTAGTAAATTATTACTTTCCTAAAATACTGTGTTAACAGCCCTACATGGGATAGTTTTTTGCCTCATCTGGATTGAATTTTAACCAATGAATAAGACAACAGAGATAAATCATTGAAATAACAGAAGACAATAAATTCAGATGTCCACAGACCATAGCCATATTTTGCTACATTTTTAGAATAGTGTTATTACATACAGAAATTGAATGTACACAAAAAAAATTGTAAAAATGGACTAAGAAGGCAAACAGTAATGAATAGTGTAAATAGTAAATTCAGGAGCTGTAAGTTCTATGACCAAAGACAGAGTAAATTTTAATATAATAGGAGTTATATGCTAATATTTTGAAACAAATAAAATATTGTTTTGATAGTTAAAATCTACCAATAATCCATTTATTTAAAAGGGCTGTGACATACATACAACTCTAAAATGCATTTGATGTACATGAGTTCTTAAACCATGTAGACAATGTCATCCCTAGTTACTCTTTTCCATCTACCATGCACAATAGTACAAGGAGACATAAATGGGTATGAACAGAAGTGAGGCCAGACCACTGTTATCTACAAAAACAAATTCACCTGTTGTGTTCCTCACACAGGCCTATAGTGGTATACACATTCCCCACCTGAAATATAAATATCATGGTTCATGCACATAATCTGATACTGTTAGCTGACACAGTATTGTCAAAGAAAAAAAAAGTTCTTACTTTGAAGCTTTAGTATTGTTTTATGATTTTGCTGAAAAGCAGTAAGATCAAAGACTGCAGAAACTTTGGAATATTTACTGAGTCATGTTAACTGGTTACGAGTTTCCTGAAATTTAAGACTATGATATAGAAAAGTGTGGTGAATTTCACGATTTAGAAACCTGTTTAAGTGAATAAAGAAGATTGGAAACTAGATTAAAACAAAATAGGGTTGTTATTTTGGTACTCGTGCTCATGCAGGGACATTTATTGCCTGGATCTCCCACAGAATTTCTGGAGAATTTTTAACAATAAATTATATTTTTTTTTCTCTCACTGGTGTATCAGTCTTAATAATAGAGCATCTGAATATTGACATTTGCCAAGAGTATTTTAATGTGCATTTCAACAAGAAGTTGATTTAACATTTTATTTAACTTTTTGTCTTTTTGAATGAAAAAATATTCTGCAAATTGTAATATTTGCAAAATGTAATACCTTCTCAAAAAATAAAGAGACAATCTAAGTTCATTCAACAGTGATGGTCCCCTACAACAGTAATACTGATAGTAATAATAACAACAGCAACCACAACCCTGATAACAACCCCAACAGCAGCAACAGTGACAGTAGTAACAGATACCTGAGACTCTTTCACTGAAGACCCTATGTTTTTCTGGACAGACCACTGGAAAGTACATAGATTCAAGTACAGTGAGGTTTTCCTCCATTTATAAATCTCCCTGGGGATGTGAGACAAAGTCATGTAAGACAACATTCCAAAGAACCTAGACCTTCAAGGGAGTGAAAACCTAGTTTTCTTGTAAATCCTGCTAATACCTTTGGAGCTTTGGTCTGTTCTTGCTCTGGCAAATACAAATTATTCAGGCTTAGAAGAAATGTCAAAACTAGACTGAGTCAATCCAGTCTCTAACTGATTGGAAATTTATTTGTGCTGACAATACCCTTTAAATGTATGAAAAGGAAAGAATTCTTTAAATAGCATATAGGCCCTGCTATTGCTAAGTGAAAGGTTAGAAAAAGGGTTGATCATTAGTATAGAAGTTTTGCTATTGGTGTCTTGTCCCACAATGAACATTTGCAAGGTGGACATTTTCTTAATTAAAAATTTGTTGCCATATTAAAGAAAAAAAACAACTGATCCCATGTATCAGTTATCAAACAGTTTATAGGTTACCTTTTACTATGAGATAGTACAGAAACATATGTTGATGATGCAGTCTGACACGATTTGCTTCAAGAGATTGTTTTCAAAGCATTTCTTTTTTAGTTCTACTAGCCAGAAAAAAGTAGAAAATACAATCAGGTAGGAGAAGGCATTTTTCCTACCAACACAAGTGTTACACCTACATTTCTTATTCTTGTAACTTCAAGGAATTTTACTTTACATCACTTGTCTTATGCTTCTAAATATTTACAACTTATTAAATTATGCAAATTTTTAAGCTTTATTTCTTATATTTTTTAAACTTATGTTAATAGGAAAACCATATGATATTCAGTGATTTTATCATTATTAAACATACTTATTTTCCTGGGTAAACGCGAATTTTAAAAAGTCTTTAAAAACCAGAAATTAATCTGATGATTCATAATGTATGTTTTTTCCAGATTCAATAAAACATGTGAGACAAAAGCATTTCTAAATAATTTCTTTTCATATATTGTGGCAATTAACATTTCAGATACCAACAAAAAAAAATGTTTGTGTCTGTGTTAACTATAATGAAATTATCTGTTGTTATTATCCATTAATGTTCTAACCATTTTCCCGTAAGAAATATTAAGCAATCTAAAAAGGAGCATATGTTTGTGCAAATTATATTCTCCCTTAAGATTTTATAAGAAGCTCATCATAATAAGCAATTATACGGTTCTTCTTCAGCTTAAACTTTTAGATTAATCACAGAAAGGTTTTGTGCATAACCTCCTTGCCAAGAACATGCTTTAATGTGACAGGTTTATCCTCAATTAGGTTTTGTTAAAGAGTCTTCTTTGTAGTATTTTTCATGTTTTGGTTTAGTACAAAGATGGTGCATTCTCTTTACATATATATTGATGTAAAAGGTATTCTGTTGAGCATACTGCTTTTAGTGAATAATTAATTTGATAAAATTGGGATTTCTTTACTGATTGGCTTCTTTTGCATGTACAGCTTAGCTTCTGATGATCAAGATGACAAGATAACACAACATCATCTTGCAAATGCTGTAACTAAAAGGTAAACCTTGTGCTGCACTTTGAAGAAAAGTATCTTTTGTAGTTTTATCTTATTGTTTGTACATGTCAATTAACCCTATTTAATATATTTTCTCACTAATAATTTGCGTGTTTGAATGGTTCCATGCCTTTAGGGTGAGAGAGAAAAAAATGTCTAACTACAAATTCCAGTCTTCTGTACTTTTATTTGACATTATCAAAAAGTACCACAGAGGCAAAATGTCATGTTATGTCATAATATAAAATGACAAGCTCTGTACAAATACATGAACAGCAAATCTTTTATCTGGTATTAGTGAAATAAGTAGCAAAGATATAAATGTCTTCATTTACAAAGGATCTAGATACTGTAACTAAAGACAAGTGAAATCTTTTAAAAGATGCATTTAAATGACTGTATGTGCATAAAATAACACGGGAGAATTAGAATGGGAATGCTCTTTGCAATAAAATAGATGGAGTCACCACTCAAGCAGTTGCTTTTTTCTTTGATAATTTTATGTTCCTTTATATTGACTGAGCATTTCCAGTTGACTAGGTACCACAAAGCACAGGGGACTTCTGGTGTGCCTAGCCTGCAGAGGAGAGCTTTCCAGTAGCAGGCTGTTCTTTACCAAATAGCAGATCACATGGTGTTGTGAGAATGCATTTACCACTGCAAGTTGGCCACTGGTGAATTCTCAGGATAACACTGATATTTGTGAATAAGTTTTTCCAGCTGTCTTCTGAAGACAGATTTGAATTTGATGCGATGTGGAGAATGAAATGAAGCATCACAGTCCAGAAGGCAGTGGGATATGACCTGTAGTGTCATAGAGGTTGGAGTAAGAATTGAAAGGATTGCAGTAACATAATAATAATAATTTAGAAATTAAGATGTTCCCTAGGACAAGGCAGTACCAAAACTGAGATAAAGGTGATCCTTCTCCAGATGAATATGTAAAGAAAACATACCCTCTTTGAACACAGATTTATGTGAACTATGGCAGATAATTAAGACAAAGAAATAGACATTACAAGGTATTATATTTTGACTGTTAAAATAGTTAGTTGCTCTTGGTAATAAAAGCAATTAGTGGGGTATTTCTTGCTTCAGCATCTCTCAAATGTTTAAGACTTAGCTCATTGTTTTAGTTGCACTAATAAACAATGCACAGATATAATTTCTGTCAGAGCAGGAGTTACCTCAGCTATCTCAGGTACTTATATTAAGGTGCAATGATAAATTGCCTCATGGATGCTTCTTTTCTTCCCCCACTGATTATGAAGAGAACTCAGGCCAGATGATTCATCCCCTCATGACACTTCTCTGATGACAGCATGAATCACCCTCATGAGTTCTTGTTTTCCTCTGTCCACTACAGAAAGGAAGTTAAAAAGTTTTCAACTGTTGCTGAGTTCAAGTCTATTAGATGATAGAGTGATTATCTTTTACTTTTCTGACTATTTTTCTTTATGTTCATAGAGTAAAAACGGCAGAACTATTCTTTCTCTTTTAAGAAGGTTTCTAATTTGGTTTCTAGTGTTGGGGATTTAGACCACTGTTTTACTCAAAAAATTTAGTCAGAAATGCATAAAGCAGAAATAAAGCCGTAAAACTAACTTTACTCTCATATTGGTTTTGTCTGGGGTTGAGTTAATTTTTGTCATAGTATGGAGCTAGGTTTGGAATCTGAGATAGAAACATAATTGAAAAATCCAGATATATATTAGGTATTGCTAAGCAATGCTTACTTGGCATCAAGGCCTTTTCTATCTCAAACTTCCCCACCAGTAATTAGGCAGGGGTAGAAAATACACTGTGTGGAGACACAACTGGGACAGCTCACCCCGGGTGATATCCAATGCCATTCATGTGTTGTGGCCAGCAATAAAACCTGGGGAAAGGAACAGGAAGGGAGGACGTTTAGATTTATGACATTTGTCTTACCAAGTCACCGCTAGATGTGATGTGGCCCTGCTTTCCTGGAGATGGCTGAACACCTGCTTGCCCATGGGAAGTGATGACTGAAATCCTTACATTTCTTTGCTTGCACAGATGGCTTTGCTTCATTTATTAAACCATTTATATCTTGACACATGAGTGTTTTTGCTTTTGCACTTCCAAATCTTTTTGCCATCCCACTGCAAGGAGCTGAGTGTGCGGCTGTGTGGCGCTTAGCTGCCTACCAGGGTTAAGCAGCAACAACTCTTAAATTCTTATGTATGACCTGTTTTTCAATGATTTGTGTTGTGGAGATCTTTTTAAAGTCTTGCTTACCAACTGTAAATGTGTTTAGATCTACAAGCCTACTTAGTATTACTTTATTATCGTTGCATACACCACAGGGATAAAATGACTTAAGCATTCAGTGAAAATATTTTGCTCTTTTTACAGAATTACTATGCTAAGAAAGTGTCTCCTTGTCAAAAAAAAAAAAAAAAGGTTTGATAGAACTCCATCTTTACCCTTGCACACCTCTTTGGAAATCTACATATTCCTTACAAGAATTTATTCCAGTTCTTTAGATGTGCACAGAAGCTCACGTGTATGCGCACACACACACAACCAATGACAGCACTACAATATTCAGTTTTGAATCAAGTTGGAAGCTTTATTGGAACAGCTGAACTAGTTGCTTACCAAAGAAATTTTGCACAGACAGTTACAAATCAGTCCTGAAGCATCATTTCCATTAACAACATATGGCAGTCACTGAAGGAAAAATGTGCTGGTATGTCACTTGAAATTCTGTACAAATGAATGATCATTGGGATCAGATAAGTTCAAAGGTCAACTTAGTTCTACTAAAATATTCTAAGACTTTGACACAGCTTGATCAATCTCATGAACAACAGTCCATCTGGGCCAATTAGCTTCACTTTAGGTGCTGGCTTAGTTTCTTTACTTCAGTGTTTTTTCACTGCTGCATTAATATTTGATTGGGGATTTTTGTTTTTTGTTGTTTTTTTTTCTTTTGGGTTGGTTTCTTTGGGTTGAGTTTTTTGTTTTTGTGGGTTTTTTTGTTGTTGTTTTGGTTTTTGTTTTGTTTGGTTTGGTTTGGTTTTTGTTTTTTCCACAGAGTCTCAGGTATTCAACACATTAACTAATAAGATAACTGTATGAATTATATGAGCTTTCTCTATGAAGATAGTGTGTCAAATGAGATTTGTGTTGTGTGTCAGAAAGAAAAAATCTGAATAAGAGTTAAAGTGTTTACTGTAGTATGGTAGCACTATTTACTAAATACAGATTTTACACTAAAAGACAGAGGAAAAACTTGGATGAGAGATACCATATATTGACAACTTTTCCACGTATACATGGTATCAAAAGTAATCCACATAAAAAAAGAAGTGCCTGCCAGTCCCTTTAAAGCTATAAAAACATAGAAAATTAAGGAACAATATTAATATTTTTTTAGAAGTGTATTCCTGGCTTGAATAGAAACTCAAAACCTCTATGAAAACTCTTTGATAATATTAATTTTCTAGAGTGAAGCCAAATTTTCAGCTTTTTTAATTCTGTTAAGAATTACAACAGTAGTTCAAGTAAATTTTCCTTAATAAATTCTGGTTTTCTGACTGTCTTAAGAATTTTCTTATCATAAATTGTGATATTAAATTTGTTTTCTGACAGTGTTAATTTACCATTACGTTGCTATCAGAAGAAGACAATTATATGGGCTTTTCCTTCCCTTTCATTTTCTATGTTACTATTCTTCAATAAATATTTTATCCTGTGCAGATAGATGAAGCCATATGGGTAGATCTCAGGGTTAAACTGACATAGTGGCATACTTCAAGTGCTTTGTGAGCTTAGGGCTGAAATTGTAGACAAGAATAATTTTCTGCGTTGCATACATGTACACTGCATTTGAATCAATTTGAATTGTTCTCAGGTGATTATCTCAATTTGGCAATAAACAAAGGTTACACAGTGTAGCAGTAAAAATTATATTTTTGTGTGTACGCTTTGATGACCTGAGCTGTAGCATAAAAGAGTTAGGATCAAGTTTTCTCCTCAGGCTCGGCTGATCCACTCCCATTTCTCCCCTGTGCATGCCCAGTATATGTGATAACTTCTCCTTTTCTAAAGATCCATTCTATTTCCCTATCTGTTCAGGTTTAATCCTACCTGTTAGTAGACCTCCCGAGGGCACAGGAGCAGGCAATCCCCAAATGCTGGAAGACAAGCAGGTCACAGAAGTCCAGTTTGGCTGAACAGGAATGTTAGCTCTTGGAAATAAGGCAATAAAAAAGGTCTATGTCCAGTGGGAGCAAGGTCAGGTGACATGGAAAGAATACAGAGGTGCTGCTTGCCACTGTAGGGGATGGTCCTGTGCAGGGTCAGGAGCTGGACTCAATGAGCCTTGTAGGTCTCTTCCAGCTCAGCATACTCTGCATATTCTGTGATTCTGTGAAATTTATGGTAGATATTAGGAAGAAATTTGTTACTGTGAGTGTGGTGAGGCACTGGAACGGAGAAGTTGTGGATGCCCTGTCCCTGAAAGTGTTCAAGGCCAGGTTGGAATGGGTATTGAGCAATTTGGTCTCGTGGGAGGTGTCCCTGCCCATGGCAGTGGGGTTAGAATGAGATATTCTTGAAGGTCCCTTCCAACCCAAACTCTTCTATGATTATATGATTCTAACAGAGGCAAAGATGACTTGACAACTGAGACTTGATAAGAAAAGAAGGAATTGAAAAGGATAATCATTTCAATTACCATGGTTGGCTAAGGTGGAAACATTGTTGCTTGCTACAGATGTTTGTTGAATGACAGAACTCCAGTCTTGAGATTATTTGGAAACCCAGGACTATCACTTCCTTTACCATCCAGTATTATCAAGACATCAGACAGATGGGGTACAAATTAACTGGAATCTTCATTACATGCTCTGCTTCTTGTTTGCATCATCAGCCATTTAGCCATTGAGCTTCTTTTCTTAGTGTCATTTTTCTTTCTCTACTCAATGATATTTACTTGCAAAATGACATTTACTTATAAAGTGACAGTCTTTTTCACCCTCAAGTGACATTTCTATGGCACACTGTGCAAATGTTTGGCAAAGATTTGCTGGATCGATTAGAAGAAACAAAGAAAAAACACACAACAGATGTTGATTTTCTTGTAGCTGTGACTATTGTTTTGAAAGACTGACACAGAATTTTCAGGTTTTTCTGTCTTCTTGGCAGCAGTATAAAAAAGCTTGCCCAACTGCAACACACATACTTTCACCTTCATTAAACTGACTCTGAAGACTCCTAATGAGGGAGGCTGTGTGTCATCTTTCACAAGATGAGCTGTTCTGAAAACAGCAAAACCATTACAGGACAGTCATGCATCCATCATGGAATTAGATGAACTATCTTGCACTGACCTTACAAATGTCTTTTCTCTAGCATCAGAGAAGCAAAGAGCCATTTTCTCCAGCGTTTCCTTTATTTAACTATTGCATACATTTTTAAGAAAAAATAGGTTTTCAATAAAATCCTGAGCCAAGTGAGTATTTTTTATTTTAAAGTATCAGTTTTCCATTACTTTGGTAATGAAAATTTTCTGAAGAAGGGGATACAAGAATGAAGAAATGTGTTGATATGATGATACAACCTTCAGGAACTGTTTGATGTGTTCTTTTAGATTTGTGTATTTTCTTCTGCATTGCAGAAACAAGAAAGAATTAATCTGGTCTTGGCAAAACCTCAGTCATTTAAAACCTAGTGCTTTTGGCTGAATCTGTAGTTCACTGAATTTGGCACCACTAGCTCATAATCTTTAAACTCAATTTTAAAGAAAACAGAGTCAAAATGTATCAACTTTCCATGTCAGTTTAGAAATTTTTAATAAAAGTAAAAATCCATGACAATAAAAGGTATCTGGATGTTTATGCTAGAATCAACACTAGAGGTTACATGTAATAATCTAACCTTACTCATCTGGAATCATTTTATACAACTGAAAATGTCTGGGACATCTGCATGGGATTTGAAATACACGGCACAGGTCATTGTGGGATGCACAAAGGCTTCTAGAACAGCGACTGGATGCCAAAGGGAATACTCTGCAGTATCTCAAATGACTCTAAACTTGTTAAGTTTAAGATGCTCGATTTTCTGCTTGCTTGGAATGGTGGGGTTTTTTTTTGTTTGGGTTTTTTTTTTTTTTTTTTGGTTTTTTTTTTTGAGAAGAAACTTAATTCCCTAGTGTTCTGCTTCAAATCAAATATGGGATCAGTTTTCACAATTGCATTGAGAAGTTTTTTCTTCAGTTCTCCCAGTTTCTTCTTTTTAATGAAGAGTTGCTAATCAGGTACTCTATGTATTGAAAAATCACTGCTTAGATAAAAAACTGCTCCTCAGAAAAGGTAAGACAGATGCTAAAGAGAATGGGCAGACTTAAATTAGTCAAGTCCCAGGCTCACCCCACCTGATGACATTCATTTAGTGCCTTAACTTCAGAGGTTAACTGATCCACAGTTTTGAGTCTAGCTCTAATTTATTTTTGGACTTTCCAGTGTCTCATGTGACATAGAAGTCAGTGTAGCACAAGGCAGTGCTCAGCCCAAGGATATCCAGCTAAAAACGGCCAAAGAGTAAAAATGGCTATCTAGGATCTTCCTTACCTCTTGAAAGGAAATCGGTCTTCACTTACACTAAAAGGAGCCTTCAGTAAGAACAATTCCTAGTTCAGTGCTTACATAGATGAATGAATCTGGCTTCTGCTATGCTTCCCAGAGCACTGCTTTGATGTGCCCTAAAGCAGAGGATCCATACAACAAGCAAGCTGTTGTATGTTGCTTGTTTCCCTTTCCTAATTGTCGTCAGGTATGGCCCTTCTGTCAGACATAATGATACTTTAATTGAAGAAAATACAGCCTCTCAGACACAAGGCCAAAAAAAGCTGACTTTTATTAAAGTGCGGCCATCCACAAGCAGATGGGACCTGCAGTAAGCCTTAACTGAGAGCACAAGTGGTGAGAATGGGTATATTCATTTATTTAGACACTGATAATTTCTGCAATCATTTCCAGGTGTTTTAGTCAGCTCATTGGTGTAATGTAAGTTTGGTCTGAGCTGGGTTTCACACAGATTTCCTTCATTCATGGACTAGTCTTGATTAAATGACATTTCAAATACTGAATCATAGTGTAAAAAAAGCTTTATTTTTGTCATTCCAGTTATCAGGTCTATATAAAATATGTGCCTCCTTATGTAACTTCATGTAATATATGCACTATAGTAACTTTTTAGTAATCTGATTCTCATTCTATGTTCGGAATTTCTTAAATTCTTATTATGGGTATTGGATTTTTCATTTTCCTTCACCTGCTGGGATTAATGGATATCACTAAGTGTTGTCCTTTCTTCTCCTAACCTCTGGAAGGCTCTGAAAGGGTCCCTTTTAATGACGGAAAAGTAAATAAAAGGATGAAATTACAACTGAAAAAAAATGTTCTGAATTACCACCATCCTGTGAATATGATTCCATCTGAGTTAGTTTCTATGTTGGATATGAATTCATACAGTATAAAACAGAAGTGAACAACAATTTACATTATGAAAATGTCAGATTTTGAAATTAAGCACAGTAGGCTGGACAGTAGTGAATAGATTTTTTTAAAAATTGCTGCCCACACACTAACACATATTCACATTCCTGTCAGCATCAAACAAAAACAGTCTATGTAATTTTTACCTTATACACCATGTAGGAAGCTATTTTTGAAATATTTTTGTAGTATATGAATGCATAGACTTCCCATACTCATTTGTATTTTAAATAAAAACTATGAACATTTTTAATGTGTTAAGGTCACATATAAACTATATTTATTAGATAGATTTCCTCTGAGGAGTGTGTACATTATTATGACATTATTTTATTTAATTAGGTTTACTTTTAAAAAAATATTCTATAAGTGTTTCATCTCTCACCTCTATTGTACTTCCCCAATGTGTTGTATAAATTTGTACAAATAGTAATAATCTCTGTATTATCTTTCAGGAAACCAGTTTAGCTGAAATTAAATTGCATTACATTTTAAATCTACTTATAGGGATGAAATTATGTAATATTAAAGGTTATATTAAATATTATGGGTGGTAGCTACAGTTAATGATGAAATATGGAAATGATATGTTATATAAGTTCATAAACCAGGAAAAAAAAGGATAACATATAGGAAAGAAAATAGGAGGAAAAATACCCAGAAAGGGAAACTCTCACTTTTCCTTAGCTTACTTATCATCATAAAACAAAAATAGTGAACAGAGGCTTCAATTAGTTGGATAATTAGATTCCCTAGGTTGGTGTAGAAAAATAGACCATTTATTAAAAGGCCATCACAATAAGAATTACAAATAGTAATGAATGTCCTTTGGGAAAAAAATATATCCCTGAGTAATTAACAATGAAAAATTTCCTGGAGGGAAGATGAAGAAAAATAATGAAAATAATAAAAATGTTTTCCAATGCAAAAAAATATGAAAAGCAAAAATTCCCATTTAAAACAAGAAAAGGAGTGCTAGTTAATCTTGTATTGTGTAGGCAAATGGTAATGGTGTAAGAGCTGCTAATGCAGTGAAGCTTATTTCATTCTAAATTCTGTGTCAAGGTCTGATATGATGAGAAACCTACTCAGATTTAGTAACCTTATATGGTGGCATATTTAGTCACAAGTTTCAGATATACGTATTACAGAACTCTAAAGCTGCAATTAATCAATTCAGTTGTGCTGTGAGTGTTCCAGTCCATTCCTTTCTTTTTTTTTTTTCGTTTTTATTCCTTTTTTAAAAATCTGTTTCATCTCAATTCTCTGAGCGCTGTTTAGGGCTGCTATCAGTGAATGTTAAAGTATTAGCATTAGCTGCAGTCTGTTAACAGGTGTTTATTTAGTTATGCCTTGGAGTGAAATATTTCTCTTGAGGCTAGAGTTTGAAGGAACTCATTTGCTAGATAATATTCTACAAGGGTGTATAGTTTATTTCTTTTCATTTTATTAATCTAATAGAAAATAGATCTAGGTTCTTATGACCTTGAGTTAAGTAACACTCAGGAAAGACAGCAACTGTGATAACAATACTACATAGATAAGATATTGACAGCCCTAGACAACCATTGTCAAAGCATTTCTGGTCAGTGCTCCAAGTCACATGATTAAATGCTGGCCTTTTTTGTTAGACAGAGATTGATTTAGCAGCCAAACAGTGTCAACAGCATTTTTTTTTTTTTTTTTTTTTTAAGTTTAACTTCAAGACAACCTTTTGTTTCAGTGAACATTTACGGAATGGTCTTGCTTCACTTTTTTTAAATCCTTTCAAACTGACACTTGAGAACCCCTCAGGCATTCATGTAATTCTTGGCAACACATTGTTTATTCACAATAAACAAATGTCTTGAGGGAAGACAAAAAAGGAAGAAATAAAAGTCATCAACTCAAGAAAAAATTGTTGCATATGTTAAGCACTGGAAAGTAGCACCAAAGTAGCTTTTCCATGTGACATACTGAATAACAAGTTGGCACTCAAATTTTCTTGAAATTCCCTTTGAAGACTTTTTTTTTTCCTCTTATCATTATATATTTTTGAGTTTATTTCAGTTTGGCTCTGGGTCCCAACACACTCCAGCTAAACAAATGCCCCAGGCTTTAGAAGTATTTGGAAACAAGGTTGGAACAAAGACTTGACACAAGTATTGCACAAGTTAAACATAACAAGTTGGAAGGTTTTTTTGGAAAATCTGGACACTACATCTTCTTATCTTGGCAGGATTTTTGAAAGGAACAGATTCCGAGACCTGTACTTCTGGCTCCCCATTCTGGACGCATGATAACATAATTACAGGATGAGATTTTTTTAATTCCAAATTAACTACAGTTTGGAGCACATGCCTCTGGATAATCATTAAAAACTTTGTACTCCAGAAACAAAGTTTCTGAAGCAGGAGTTTTAGTGTGCTTGAATTTGTACTTGCTAGAACTTAGATGAATTCATAACACTAGAATGGCATTTTAATTCTAATAGCAGATGATTTACACAACCTGGAATATTATTTCTAAGCCTAAATTCAGGACTGCAATCTATAAATGTTACCTACCTAGACTTCACAGGCACCTGCTATGCCCCAGGTGAGTAAGATTTCTGTCAAAACCTTCTCTGAGGGCTGAAATTTAAACTACTGTGAATTCTTAGTGCAGACTTCAACTTTACTGTGTTGATCTCTTCAACTAAAGACTACTGAATTAAAAGAGGATTATCCTATATTTACATTCTTCTTAAATTTTTCCTAATGCTTTTCCAATGTGTAACAAAGACAGCAGGTGATGATGAAGGCTAACCTAACTGGAATACTAGGTTCTATCCTGCAGTGCTGCCTTCATTCAGAATGGGCTGAAGTCATGGGAATTGTCTCTGTTTAATGCAGTGAGTTTGATTTAGATAACAGATCAATAGCAACTGGTTTGATTCAGATCCAACAAAATTTTAGAGTAATTTCTTTTTATGATATATTATATGAGCTATTGCTATCACATGTATTGTACTTTGACTATAATGTTATCTTGTTTCTCACACATATGCACACAAATCATACTGCTTATACCAATACATTCTCTTTTCTTCCTAATTTCCTTGTAATGTTTGTTATTTTCATCAGTGCTGAATAACACAGAAAAAAATGAAAAATGTAACTTCGTAACCTAAAGGACTTGTGGTGAAAAAGCAGCTATTCAGTTGCCAGTTTAAATGCTTTAAGTTATCTAAAATCTAAACACCAAATTGGAAATTGGGCATGAGCCTATGAAAAACTTAAATCATTCTGGATCAGCAGCTGAGGATCAGACCTATGACACTGGAAATGGCATTAGACACATTTTGCTGGATCACTGCCAGCATGAAAGAAACACCTGTGTGTGTCCTATGCAGTATCTCTGTCTTGAGGTACTAAAATATGAAGAGGATCTCTGACAGTTCCCCCTGATTAGAAATGGTGTTACTTAGACTATGTTAAGAGTCAGTGAGGAACAATTTAACTAATCTGGTTCCATTTTAAGGATGAATCTTTAGTAAGTATAGAAAATTAAAGACTCCCAAAACAAGGCTCCTTTAGAATAGAGTGGCATGATAAGGAACACCACTGCCCAGACACTACAGTGACACAGTAGAAAAAGCATTTTATTTCTAATAATTGTGAGCTGAAAAACATCTTTTATCTGAGAGTGGATGAAAAGTGTATTTATGCCTATTCTCTACTTATTTAAATCAAAGGCATTTCTCAGCCTTGCCAATTTTGTAATGCTGGTTTTGACCTATGTCTCTTGTTATTTTTGTCAAGTGTGTGATATTGCACCCATACTGGTCTGGCTAAACAATTAATAGGCCTTTTTTACTGCTATTGCAAAAAGAAGTTTTAAAAGGAAGTCCCAAAGGACACAAAATCTGAATGAGGTCTAGAAACAGACCTCCTCAGATCTTGCAGAATTACCAGTTTGCCATGGGTCATCATACAGAACAAATAATTATTGAATGGATTTAGTTTTTAAAAACTATTCAGAATTTCTTTTTATGTTTGCTGTGAATTTATTACTAAAATTTCTCTCACACAGAGACATTCATAGAAATTAGGCACTTTCTATATGCACAAAGGCACTAGACAAATAAGCTAGTAAAATTATGAACCCTTGATGAACAAGCTGTAAACAGAGATAAGAGTTACATTTTCAAGTATTAGCTTGGCTGTACTCATCTAGACAATTTTTATTTAATTTAGTAGAGTTAAAGAACACTAAGTCTGTGTGACTCATTCCAGTTCTTTAAAATGCTCAAGATAACATCTCTGAGGGATAATGATCTTCTTTAAAATAAATTTAATTTAAGATTTTCAAAGACAATCCTAATCTCTGGATCTGCCTGTCATATGCTAGGCACCATAAATGGCACATCTACATCTGACACCAATTTTCACATTACAATGCACTTTCATGATTTTTGCAAACCACATTTAAAGTACTTTATGAGAAGTAAAAAAAAAACCCAAACAAGAGGCCCAGCAGGCTTAAAATTACCCATGTATATCTAGGAAAACACTGGAGTGACCAATGTTCACCTTGCCTTCAT
This sequence comes from Pachycephala philippinensis, assembly GCA_013397055.1. NCBI lineage: Eukaryota > Metazoa > Chordata > Aves > Passeriformes > Pachycephala > Pachycephala philippinensis. Next base: position 97,273 of record VWZT01011409.1, on the reverse strand, counting down.
TTCCACCAAAATCAGTCTTGTTTTTGATGTTAGACGTGCTACACACTAGTTGCAGGTTCCCCAACTCAACATCTGTGGATTGAGGGGACCCTCAGCACCTGTTACAGGGATTAGTTGACCAAGGAACACCCAGTGAGATCACCAGTCAGTGTTTATAAGGAACTGTGAAAGGCTGCCCTCACATGGAGAGTGAAAAGCCTCTGTAATTTATTGTGACAGCCTCAAGCAGATGCATAACAGCACACCATAGCCCCAGTGAACTAATATGGGTCCACAGTAACTGTACTTACCATATATTACAAATAAGCAAAGCTTATTTTTGATTGCCTTGTTTCTATCTGTTCTTAGGTCAAGGCCTTCTTTCTTCTCAATTTTTCTGTCTTCAATCCATTATTTATCAGGTAAGACCAATTTCTTTTGTCCAGTCAGGGGTCTTGTCGTGCCCGCCTCAGTATTGATCCTTCTATCTCCCATCTTATGGTTTTGACATTTGTCACCTCAACTGCTCTTTCTACCTACATTCTTTCTTTTTTTGGTGATATTTGAAAGAACTGACTTTGGTCTATATTAACACTGTGTTAGACTGAATACAAATCATACTGAATTTTTCCAGGGACAGCTATTCTTTCCAAACCTTTCTCTGACCTTTTATCAAAAATTGAAACCACACAAAGGCAAACCAGAAGGTACATTGGGTACCAGTCTATCTCCCATAGTGGAGAACAGAGAGAATGCAATTGTAGGGGTTGTAAGAGAGTGCCTACATGACATTTAGGTATTCTCTCTAAGAAGCAAGTGGTTGGATTTCTGGGCAGAGTGTGGCCCACAAAAAAGCTTTTGTTGTGAAGTAGGCAGTAAGACTGAAAGGAGGTAAAATACTGAAATAAATTGTATGTATATGTATATACATGTCTATATAAAATCCAACAATTTCCAACCAGATAGGGAGACTGATTCCCGTTCACAAATGCAGGCATCTACAGCATAGGGACCCTTATACAAGATATGTATCTAAATTCCTATTATAGTCAGCCAATATGGCTAAAAAAGCTTAAAAAGCAGTATCATCTGAATGCAAACACCAGAGGTACCATTCAGTTGCTTTAATTTAATTGTCTACAATAATTTCAAAAGTCCTAGGTTATTTTTGTGTCTCTTTAGTTGCTGGTTCAGAAGGGCACAGCTCTGTTGCATGTCCTATGTCAAATATCATTGCCCTATATGGCTGTTTGGGTACACTAACATGTCTCAAAAGTCATTCAATGACCATTTGCAGTCATCTGAAACAACCGATATTTCTATATATTGAATATAGTTTCAATATAATTAAATTTGCATTTTGTAATTTAAATTTAAAAAGCACAAGACAGGATACTGTGCAACTGTCGTTGCTTAAGAAAAATTGGTACAAAGATTCACTGTTCTGACCAGGGATCTTTATAGTCAGCTAAGATTAGCTAAATTCAAGCGGCGTTTGTCATCTAGATTACTTAGTTGAGTACATAGAATTAAAAAAATTCTCCAAGAAACTGAAGTACTTGATAAAGCACTTGATAAAGGTTCATAGTCAACATGATTGCATACACACCTAGCATATGCTTAGGCATTTTGTTGTTTGAAGAACAAACAGAACCTTGTAAAATAACTAATTGCTTTCAAGTAAGTTGCCTCCCATCTAAAAGGGAGAATCAGTGTATCTCTGGCACAGCTGTGTCTACCTGTTTGTACCAAAACAACGGTAGGAAGCAGAAAAGGACTGTTCAGAATAAGAGATCTTTTTAAGAAAATAATATTAAGGTTTATTTTATTTTGTTTTAGATTTGGGTTGGTTTTTTTAAACTTTTATGAGAGTGTTAAGCCAGGGGTTGCCACTGTCATGAAAAGAGGACACTTATTTTAATAGTCACGAACCATTTTTCACTAAATATATTATGAATTACAAAATAAACAAATTTTTTTAGCTTCAAAAAGCATTTTAGATATTCATAGTCAAATGTAGGCTGTTTCTGCAAAGGCAGGTACAACCAGTTAATGGGTGATAAAGTGCCTCTTCCTGGCAAGTATTATTGACACATCTTTCTTTCTAATTCAATCCTTTAATTTGAATAGTATTCTAGAAGTAGCTAAGGGTTAAAGACAGATTATGACTAATAAATTATGTATATGGTGAGATTCTGTGCATTCTTTTGTTTCTTGGTGTTATGTCTCTTTCCTTTGCCACAGTTCAAATTTGACCATAAGGCTTTATAAGATTTCTTTTTTCGTTCACCCCCTCCTTTTTTTTTCTTTTTTTTCCTTAAACTTCCTTCATTTCTAAATAATGTAAGTATCCCGGCATGTACCATCTTTGACAAGTCAGAACGATTATTTCCAGAGTACTGTCAGGTTAGATAAGCTTTCCATCTTGTGTTAAATCCTGTGTTGGAGTGCTTAATTCTAACACAACTTTCCACAGTCTGACAGCATGACACTAGGAATCTACTGACACATGGAGGAAGTACATCTGGAAATTGAATGATTCATTGAACTTTTAGAATATGTCTTTCTCTACAATTTTCAAAATTTATTAGCGTAATTCATGTTGAAAAATAGTATAAGGTTTCATAGCACGAAGAATTTTTCAGGTACATGATAGCTACCGATATATGTATATGTCTGTCTGTATGTCTGTGTGCATCCATATATATATTTATATGTGTGTAAGCACAGACATAGCAAGATGTAAATATTAAAGAGATGCATATGCTTATCGTAAAATTACTTTTTCAAATAGGTTCAAAAAGGGGCTTTACCATAANATTAATTTGTTTATTATTATTATTACAGTTTCCTTAGTGTCTTTCTGTTTCTGTTGATACTGGAGTTTTATTTTATATATACATTTACCTTTTTTTAGTATGTTTGTCAGCTGTTGAAGGCCAGTTTTATTGTGGTGTGGATATGGAAATGCATGTGGCATATCCCTGTACCTAGAAAGAAAATTTGACCAAAAATTACAGAAATTCATGGCAAAAGTAGTGGTTCACTTAACTCCACAGTTATAAATAAGTGAAAAGAAGTGACTGTGTCACAATACTTTTTTTAATACTTTGCACCATTCTACAATCTAACTAATAAATGACTTCTCAAGAAAAGTGTGAAAGATTTGAAGAAAAACGGGAAAATTTACTGAGATTTTAAGAATTGATTTAAAGCAAATGACTCAAAATGACCAAGTTTTTAAGCCTTAAAAGACCGGCAGATTACACCCCATTAATATCTAACATGAGAAAACATGAGGAAAATATTTCTAGGATNTGATTCATTGAACTTTTAGAATATGTCTTTCTCTACAATTTTCAAAATTTATTAGCGTAATTCATGTTGAAAAATAGTATAAGGTTTCATAGCACGAAGAATTTTTCAGGTACATGATAGCTACCGATATATGTATATGTCTGTCTGTATGTCTGTGTGCATCCATATATATATTTATATGTGTGTAAGCACAGACATAGCAAGATGTAAATATTAAAGAGATGCATATGCTTATCGTAAAATTACTTTTTCAAATAGGTTCAAAAAGGGGCTTTACCATAAATGGTTTTTGTTTATTTTTCNTGTACCTAGAAAGAAAATTTGACCAAAAATTACAGAAATTCATGGCAAAAGTAGTGGTTCACTTAACTCCACAGTTATAAATAAGTGAAAAGAAGTGACTGTGTCACAATACTTTTTTTAATACTTTGCACCATTCTACAATCTAACTAATAAATGACTTCTCAAGAAAAGTGTGAAAGATTTGAAGAAAAACGGGAAAATTTACTGAGATTTTAAGAATTGATTTAAAGCAAATGACTCAAAATGACCAAGTTTTTAAGCCTTAAAAGACCGGCAGATTACACCCCATTAATATCTAACATGAGAAAACATGAGGAAAATATTTCTAGGATTCAGTAGTAAGAAATAAATCTAGATTAATTTAGAATTTAGAATAGAACTAAAACAAAGTTACTTAATAATTATGGTTTTTAATCACCGTTGGATGTGCAGGATTCTCTCTCACTTGAAGTCTTTAACCCAAGACAGTTTTTCACTGAAAATTCTGTGTTTTGTGGTAAAGCTTTGAACTTGACAGAGGAACTTTCAGGTGAAATTTCAATGGGCTTGTTTGTAGAAGAAATCAGAATAGATTAAGGCAACTATTCCTTCTGGTTCTTGGGGTATTTTTTTAATCTCTCCTTGGGAAAGGAACATGGCATTAATATTCTACTTTGGTGATGCCTCTCCATTTACTCTTTGGTATGTCAATGCCAGAGAGTGAATCAGGTGAAAACTTAGGAGAAAAGAAAATAGAGAAAAAAGGAACAGGAAATTGTTTTGTGTTTGATTTTTGATCTCCATAAAACAAGACAATGAACTAAAATGCATTTAGAAAAAAAAAGATACAGTTGATTTCAGCTATCTATCTTGCCACAAAATAGATCAGGATGCTTTTTGTTGCTTAGTACAAAGATGAATGTATGCGATAACCTTGAAAGAATAAATTTTTACAGCTTTGCCTATGCTATTGTAATTCTTTCAGTCTTGAACAATTTAAAAATTAATCCTCTCTTCCATCTTCCATACCCACCCATCTATTGTTCATGGCTCAACCTTTATAAATTCCTAATTCCTTGATGGATAGTGAGAGATACCCTAGCAAATTTCTAGTCATACCCTAGTCGTATTTCTAGTCGAGAACTCTGTAGGGCTCTGAATTGTAACTTTAATCAATTGCTCTGTCAGACAAATGTTTCAATTAATATGATTATATATATATAGGTAGAGGTGCCTTGTCTAGGAATACAGGACAGAATTTCTCACACTGAATAAGACTGAAATTTAAAATAGAATGTTTTATGTCTCAAAGAAAAGTTAATTTTGTGCAATTAAGAACTGCTTTAGGAATGTTGCTGTTAAAATGCAAGACTAAATCTAGCAGTTATTTTGCAAGTACAAAATTTCTGTTGGTGAATATCCAAATGTTAGAGCAGGTAATGACACATGCTTCTAAAATATTTTAAATATTTTCTCCTGTATCACCCAATTTGTCCTGATCTTTTGATTTTTTATCCCACTATATGTTATGTTATCATATTTTACATGCTATTAACCTTTTACTCAACTGGAGGATAAAACTTGTAATTTCAAAGAAATCCATACATTTTCTTGTTCTCCTGTCATGGAATATTAATTGTTGTTATTTAAAGATATTTGAAAGAAATTCAGCATGGCTGATATTGCAAATTGCAGCATTTATAACATGGAAATCGTCTTAGTAGTTAGATATTTTTCATTATAATTACAATCTATTATTTATACTGCAAATAAATACGTCTAATGAGTAAATCTTCTCGTAAATAGCAATGGCTTTATCTAATAAAGGGTATGAGGATTCTGAAAATTCTATTTTGAAGTATCTAACTTTATTCCGAAGCGGGACACAAAATCTCTGATTTAGGTTCCTAAATACTTATGCAGAATATCGGGATAGACAGGTACCTCAAAATGGAATGTAGGAACCAACATTCAGGAAAGAAAATATAGAGGCAGAGGTGTATCACTTCCTAAGTTGTTGCCAACAGGACGGCCATTTGGAACTGACAGTCTGGAACTGTTCTGGTGAAAGGAGACCAAAAGGCAATTCTTTCCTTCTCTGAGAGTGAAAATAACCTGTATTAAATTCTGCTCACTTGGAAAATGTCCTAAGTTTTGATAAGAACAAGCATTGATATCATCTGCATTTTGTCCAGTCTTGACGTGAAATTTGTAGGTTCTGAATGATACTAGGCTTTGATCTATCCAGCCTCATAAATCTGAGATGTATACCGAGGTGCAGCTTAAATAGTCAGGTAAGAATCAGTAATAAAAGGAAAGTACTAATATAGGTTAAGTGACACTGAGTTAAAAGGACAGATGCCCAGGAACTAACAAATTTAGCCTATGATGTCTGCTGAATTCCCACTCCAAGGACTGTGGTTGCTTGTTGCCTCTAATTTATATTATATTTTCACCTTTTAAGGGTATCGGTCATTTTGTTTCTGTGGATTGGCAATTAATTTTGAAGAACACAAACTATTGTTCAGTTATAAAGACAGTAACAGCATATTTTAAAGTACTGCATATGTTAGAAACTAATTGCACGCAGGATGTCACTAAACACAGTTAATTGCCATTGAAGAATGTAGATTGCCATTTTGCCGTTTGCATAATAAAAGTTTAAACTCCTTGAATTCCCTTTGTTCTTTGTAACCATGATTTGGTATTTATAATATTTTAAGATATGCTTTTTTTTCATGGTGGTTAAATGCTTAAGGGGAAAACCCCTTAGACCTGAATATTGTAATTTGGAGACTGTAGTTTTTAATGAGAGTTCTTCAGTTTGACTCTTTAGGCATTTCACGTTCATTATCTCATCTGTGACCTTCAAACATTCTGGAAGGAGATACTGAGATGATATGATTTGTACTTTTACCGTGTTTGTCTTATGTACATCGAGGTCTCTAAATGGCGATAAGGAGGGCAGGAAAGAAATGCCACAAGTAGCGTATTTGTTTCTCTTACCACATCACCCCACTGTCCCTCTCCCCTGCTGCCTTCCTGTGCTCTGCCCTCTGCAATAGCTGTTTTTAAAGGACTAGACTTCTAATTTCTCTCTGTGTCTCACATCTTACATCTGGATAGGATATGAGGATCTTGTCAGAGAAAGGGATTAGAAAGGATGGACCACATAAAATGATAGGCAACAATGACCTTTCAGTAGTGATTGCTGCACAGAGCTGGATTTTACTAGATATTGATAAGGCTGGGCTGCAGGAAGTTCTGCAGGTTATTTGGAGCGTACACTCACCAGTGGCTAGTGCATTAGCTGTGAACACTAATTAGCTTAAGCAAATACCAGAAAGAGAACATGAAAATACGTGACTAGAATGATTGTGGATAACTTTCCATAAAAAAGAGCCAGATGAAAATCTTAAAAAGCAAACAAATGCTAATCCTTAGCTAGGGAACCAGAGATGGGAAAAATAAGAAAAATTATTCTGGAAATATAGGGATATTCCTCCCTTTCTTTTTATCTAGTAAAGGCATGAGCATGAATGCATGTAAATTTATACCATGTCACTATAGCATATACTCTTTATCATTGACATTAGAGAGATAAGATGCCTATCTAGGATACATTTGGTAAATTCATTTCCATCAAAGGCATAAGGTATTCTACCTATGTTGAAAAAAACCCACTGAAGATATTGTGACATTTAAACAGCAAGATCTATGATCCTTCATGCACACAGTGGTCAAGAGTCTGAGTATCAACGGTCTTATCTATGGGAATATAATAAACACCCTTCTTCAGACAGATATCTATGCACATAACAAAGATCAGCAGAGTCCCCAGCTGTTCTTATCTTTGTAGTTTACTACACAAAAAAGTACAGTGATTATATATATTCAAGGGAAGAAACACAAATATTTTGATAACAGATTACTTCTATCAGACTAGCCACAAGGTAAAATTTATGCCTTAAAAATATACTTTTGAAAATAGGTATGTATGCATTGCCTCCAATATCACCAATATCAGTAAGCGAGCTTTGGAAATGTAGGTATGAATTGCTGTTTCCTACAATTCTTATAGATAATTTTACCTCACATATTGAGGTAATAAGAGTAATTCAATTACAGATTTTTGAAAAGTAAGACATACAAGGACTTGTGGCACTAACACTTCTAGGTCTAAGTGTTTTGTTCCCAGACGCTTAGCTCAGAAAAACGAAGGCCGCATCTTCATTATCTTCAATAATGAAGGAAGAATCCATCACACTTACTAAAACCTTTAATTATTTATGGAATTTGGGATGAGTCAGAAAGGCATCCATTCTGTTATTTAATAACTTAAATTATTAAAGATTCATTGTACCATTGATCAACCAGAAACAGTAGTGCTGAAAGCCTGAAGATCTATTCTGTTAGATAGTAGGCGGCTCCAGCAAGATGTTTGAGAAATATCTTTATCTTTCAAATTTGAAAAGCTGCCATCTGGAGCTGTATTCCCACTTTTTGCTGAGCAGCACTCTCTTGGCTAAGAAGCAAAGTCATATGTTCTTTTTGGGATAGCTTATTTATGTACTCTTGAGCTTCCAGTCACCAAGTAATTTTCAGTGTGAGTCAATCTTCCAAAAATGGGGATTTGCAGAGGCAAATCTCCACAGAGACTGGAAGACTTTTCATGTGGACTGGTCTGGGTATATCACCTCTGTATAGCCAGTTAATCCACCATCTTTTCTTTTTCAGAGTTTTTGGTTGGTATTTCATATAAACTGATAAGAAAAAATAAACTGAATGGAACTGGAACCATAGTCTGTTGTGGAAACCGGTGCAATATGGTTGAGATTTGAGATAGGCTGGACATGCAGCACAAGCAGTCACTGCTTTCTAGTTGTCTATGCATGTGACATTGCTGAAATACACACTTTTAAAAAACGCTTTTGTAGAGGCAACATACTGGCAAAGCACTTATTTTCAGGCCAGTGGATAAAGTAGTATACAAATAACAAATCTTCAGCTTGGCAGCTCTAATTAGCATTCTAAGATAAAGCACTAAAATATTTTTAATGTCAGTGAGTTTTGGGAGTTTATAGGGGGTTTGTGTTTTTCCTCTTATTTTCCTTGAATCACGACATACTCCTTTTTGTGATATGTGATTAAGTCTGGAAATAAACAAATCATTGCTGCAGTCCTGGCATTAATAAAATCGTATACGTCTGACAATATGGGGTAGTAGATATTTTGGAAGCAAAAAGGAATGTTTACTGTGTTTGTGCCAGAAAAAGATGTTTAGCCTACAGCTATTTCATGGCAGTATTAATTTCCAAGATCTGAAAGCAATGGAATAGATTTAGCTTGCTTGTAGACTTTTGTTGTTATTTTTGCATGGAAAATATCAGCAGAAAGAAAGTCTGAAAAGTCCCTGTATTCAAACAGTCATTGCATTTCAGGAATAACAAGAAGCATAATTATTTACTCCGTATAACTGCAGATAAACTCCTGTAAACGTACTTTCCACCACCACTCCTCCTTCCTTTGGCTTTTTTTTTTTCTCTAGGTAATAGTGATGCAGTAGAATTCAGCAGAGCATAAGCTCAACTGATATCTATCTCAACTGATTAACTGTCTAGAAGATTTGATTTTCAAAATAGATACCCAAGAGAGCTCCAATTCATTAGTGGTTGTCCACATGTGATTAGAAACTGTGGGAGGTCTAACCCCCTCTTTTAATTGATCCAATTTCATATTCCTCACGGTCATTAAGTGTGTTAATGGTAACTTAGCACCTGCATTGAGAAACCAACTTAACAACATCCTATAAATGACTTTAAGTCAGCAGGTGCCAAATTTACAGGAAAAAAAATGGCATGATTTTTGCTCTAATGTTACCGCAGGAGGCATATGAAGTAATAAAATGTTGCAATTGTTTAATCCATCATGATCAAGCCGTCATCATTTGATGATAACATGATTGTTATATTATTACTATCCTTTGTTACTTGATTGCCCCTTCTTCACTCAAGGGTATCATTCCTTTTTTTATGTTAATAACTACATTCATTTATGCTACTCTGTAAGGAAGTAGGACTTCCCACTTTCTTCACTATAATGATATCATAAGATTGAAGATAGCAAGCTTTTTTAGCTATAGGTTATGCCAGAAACACTCACAGATTCTTTATTATTGTACTGTGTTTACACAGACATTGTACTTGAGAAATCTATTTGTAAATCATATGGAAGGAAGCTCTCACTTTAATAGCATGCTACTTCTAATGTTATTTTGATTCCAGCAGGATTGTCAGCACTTTAAATAAATTCTGACAGTGAATTCAAGACAGAGTTTGGGAGTGATTATGGCAAATACTCAATTGCTATATTAGTTTTTAATGAGGTATGTAAGAGTTAAACTTTTCATTTAAAAACATTGTCCAAATGTTTCTTAGTTTCTTCCCCAAAATATATGTGCAAGATGACACCATAGATAAATACCACAAATGCAAATTCTTAGAATTGAACCTCTTCACATGCCCAAATTTGCCCCATACTGGGCGGCCATATGCCTAAACCCTGTTGGTTTCCAGAAAATATCTGGAGAAATGTCTGTGCTCCCTAAAGTGCTCAGTCTGTGAAGCATTTTGACAATTGTACATTTAGCATGCACCTATTGGATTAGATTGTCATACAAAATGGAGTTACTCTAGGCTTTGTTACTGCACAACATTGTAATTGGCAATAATTTCCCAAAATATCTGAGAAATCAAAGAGCATTCTGAGAATGAAAGGGAATCAGGTCTGTTGTAAGCTGTGACAATGGGGACCCCATACAGTTAAAAGACAGAAGGAAATACCAGAATAAGAACTCTTCCTTGGAATTGGTTAACATTTAAGAAAATATTAAGTAAGAGAATATGAAAGACATAGGTGAGGGGAAGAAAGGAGTAGAGAAGGTGAGATGCAAAGAGTAGGGTTTAAGGTGGTGGCTGGCAGGATAACAGAGGAACATCAACCTCTCAGAAAATAAATGTAGTTTCTAATATTCTTAATGTTACAGAAAACCAACTTCATTGGCTTTTGGGCCAACAAAAAATATACAAATATAATAAGTATAAACTTTAGGCCAAATGCTTTTCAGAAAAGAAAAGATTGTGCTCTGAGTGGCAGGAGGACACAGGGACCTGTGACAACAGCCAGGTCACCGGATACTGAGAGGCACAGCTGGAGATGAGGATCCCAGACTTTTGAACACTCGCACTGGGGGAAACAAAATCCCTGGGTTTCCTTTATTCAGGGTCCCTTCCCAGAGGCACCCAGCTCTGGCTGTTATTTTGTTATTTAGCTATTGCACCAGGACTAAATTATTTTAAGGATCAAGATGCCTGAGACTCAGCTATGGGAAACCTAGGGTGGAGATGATGAGGACTGTGAGAATGGGGGGTGTGGGGAGTTAAGAGGAGCACCTGTCATTTCACTGGAGAGATGCCTGCTGTGAAGGGGCTGCAGTTCCACTCAAGTTGTGTGGTTGTGGCTGCCAGAGTGGCTCCTGGATGGTCAAATGGGAAAGTTTCCTTAACAAGGGGAATTACAGTAAGATGAAGACAAGCACACCTGAGAAAATAATTGGGATGCTGATTGCTATCAGTTGCTAGTTCTCAGATGAATATGGAACTGTACTGACAGACTACACCTCTTTCCTCCTTTCCTAGAAAGCAGCAAGCATTTGGCTTGGTTACGAAGGCATGTGGCCTTCTACTGCCCTGAAATAGTGGGAAAGTGGTTTGTTCCTACAACTGGACTCTGTGCTTACCTAAGAAGTGTTAGCTGAGACACAGTATTAACTGGCACTACTTGAGACAGACCAAGGTTGTGTCCCTCAGAGAGGAGAAATGAGTTCTTTGGGTGTTGAGCCAGAAACTCTGTGTTCTTTTACTTTACAATAACATGCTCCCGTGATTCGTCATTTGCTTATTAATTTCTCAGGATTCAGAACTCTTTAGGTGATTTGCTTTGTCAGACTTCATATGGTGATTGGTTTAAAAAAGAATAATTAATAAAAACGTGAGTTTCATACAAATATTTACATATATGTATATACACATATTCTTATAGATTGGTATCAGATTTGTTTAATTAGCTCAGCTGAACTAACAGATTGTCATGACTGGCATAATGGTGTGTAATCAGCAAGTTTCTGTGTTAAAGCTCAGAGCTCAAGTTGAATATGCAAGGGAAATGTAGAACCTTTCATGCTTGTATTTTGCTTTTTGGAACTGACAATATGAATATAGCTGGTTCAAGAAGATGTAAAATATGATTCTATTATTACCTTACACAGGAAATTTATATAATCCTTACATTTCCATCTTTTTCCAAGATGTGCCACATCTTGATGGAGAACAAAAATGTTGCCAGACGTTCTACAATTATGTAGTTAAATGGAAAAGTGTTGGAACCATCTGTAAAATCCCACCACAAAGAAAATCTAAATGTTTAGTATTTTTATGCTTTTTGATAAAAGTCCAAGAAATTGCAATCATAAATCTAAAGAAGAGTACACGAAGCAATAAGAGGAAAGAAAAAAATCACAAAATTTGTAACAGTAATTGACACAGAAAGCAGGCATTTGGCCTCAGTCTAGTAACAAGAGAGGAAAGGGTATAGGCCTAAAAGTTTTATATGTACATATACAGGTATATGCCTAAAAGTTTTCGTAAGACTCAAAGAACATGGCTAAGCAGAATTCTCAAAAATGTCTCTTTTTTTTTCATTCCTGGCCTCTTTTTCTGTTTTTCTGATTGTCTTAGTAAAAATTCACAGAAGCCAAGGTGAGTAAAGTAAAAAAGGTGAGTAAGTAAAATAATGATTATCCTGCTCTAGCCTTTAGGAAAACTTAAATCTGTTGAAACTTTTCATTAATATTTTCCTGCTTGTCTCTTTAATTCTTGATGAATTTCCCACAGGGGAAAAAATTTTTATTAGCTGACTAATGAATACCTGGGTCATAAGTATAAATTATGAAGATTCTGTAGACAACTATTGGGTACAATGTGAATAATTTAATTCTTCATTAACTCCTTAGAGTGAATATTCTATTATTCTGCCAAATTTTGATTTTATTAGTAAATTTAATTTAATCCTTATACTTCTAATATAATATCAAAACAAACAACAACAGCTGCATAAATCAAAACATGTGTTAATAGCTTTCACAGAATTCCAGCCAAATTCTTAGTTTGTATAAACTGATTTTTGTCTAACAGCCAGTGGTGAAATATCTTTTTGTATCAGTTGAGGGCTTGGCTCCTTATATCATAGAAAATGTATTTCCTTTGGGACACTACCTGATACTGCATTTGTAAATTGCTACAAGCCTTGTGTGTTGATAGCCTGATGTGAGCAATTCGGACCAGTATTTTTTAATTTCAATTAATTTTCAGTACAAAATGGGAAATGTAGTCTACACTGAGAGAGCTTAGAAAAGCACAACTATAATTAGAGCTATACAATGGATGAATAATTGGGAATGTATAGTAGCTTCAGCTGATGTAGAAAAACACATTGTGCTGATTTGTTCTCCCTTCAAAAAGCATTGTTTTTATTCTAATCAATGGAAAATCCTAGATGCATGAAAACTGATTGATGAAGATAATTCTCTTGCTTTTTAATGTACTTTATACATACACAGTAAATTTTCATAGATTACCATTTAAGTATCTATGTGCTGAATATTTTATTAGAGTATGATGATGAGAAGTGGAGAAAGCAGCAAACTTTGTCTTTATGTGGTCACAGGATTTGAATTAGCTGGACTGTTTCAAAGGAAAGAGAAGAGTATTCTGATGCTTGGGATAGAGCAGGCAATGAATGGGAAGTACAGCATATGCATATGTGCATTTGTCAGAACATATGGAGACACCAGAATTCAGGTGGTTTAATCTTCTACTGTATCCTACTTCTATAATTTGGCAAAACATTTGTACCCAACAGAGCAGCTTGCTTGCCTGTCTTCTAGGCTCAGACAGAATTTTGAAATTCAGTGTACTCCAGGCCCTCAGAAGGAGTCAGTCTGCCTACCGGGAAGACTGAGTGCTTCACAACATGCAGCAGTCCTTTCCTTTTTGGAGTGTTCCAAAAAGAGTTGCTTTTTATGTTCTTACTGGTCTAAGCCCTCACAGCAATTCTCTGAGCAACTACATCTGTTCTATTCTGCATAAAAATAATTTGTCTTTGTACAGCTTAATTTGTTCGTTTGAAGTCATTAAGAGCAGATCCAGGCCTTGGATGCACACTTCAGGAATGAGACAGCATTCTCTTCTGTTTGGAGAAAGTGATTACTCTTACGAACTAAGTATAAATATACCATGCATTGTTATCACCATGTCTAAATGTGCTTTCATGATGAGAATAATTTGGATGATTACGTGATATTGGGGCATTGTGTTTTTTAAGTTACATTCATGATTATTTGTCTTGATTATGAACGTTATAATCAAATTTTGTATCTACTGGCACATATCTGCTCTACATGCAATTTTTGTCTTAATTGGCGAAACAGTTAGGATTTAAATAAATTCCTAACACAGCACTCCTTTTTCTCTAGGTTCAAGTGTTGTATGTTTCCTTTTTATAGTTCATTTTTCATTCCTTCTGTCTCTTTAAACTCTTAGGAAAGAAATAGGAGTCAAGTGCTTTGCCTGAACGTTGCTTGAGTTAACCTGCTTGGCTTAAAACTTCATGCTTAGGCAATGTTTGCATCAAGGATCAAAGGTTTAAAAATTGCTTAAATTCTTACAGAAGCCATGCTACTAGGAGTAAATATTTAAGTGTTGGGTGGAACCTCAGTATAATTCTGGGCCAACCTAGCAAAGCAGGATCAGATATTGGGCAGATTAAGTTCCTCAAGAGTTTAGGCAGTCAGGTCTTGAAACACCCTTCCAGTCTCTCTGGACAAACTACTCCATTGGTTTGCTGCTTCCCTTATGAAAAAGTTTTCCTTCTAGCAAATCTTATCCTTACTTGGTTTAGCTTGTGCCAGTTGCACTTCACATTGTGCTTTTGTGCTGTATTGGTGTATGCATGCTTGGAACTGCTTTCCTTTAAGTAATTTCACACATTTCTCTGACTATTGTCAAGCGAATTAGCAGACCTGAAAGGTAGTACCAGTTTCCTGATCAGGACACAATGCAACAAAGGACCTTGTTATGCTGGCTTTGTCAAAAATAGAGCTGGAGTCTTCTAATAAACCAAGGTGTGCAGAGACATCTCAGACTGCCTTTATACTGGTCGCTCTTAATGGCTGCATTTAGATATTATATTTATTACCTTTTTCACCCCACCTCCCCCCATCATTTTTCATGCAAATGCCAGGAATCTTTTTCTTTATTTTTTTTTTTTTTAACCTATTTTATAAAGGGTTTTACATTCTTATTTTAGGTAGTTCTTGTTGTCCTACTGCCGTACCTGTTAGGAAATCAATACTTAATGTACACGAAACTCCTTTCTTCAAACTTTTACACTTGCAGTGGAATACACAGATGACAAAACATACAGTAAAAAAAAGCATCAGTGCCCTGAATGTTAAAACGAAATCCCAGTTTTCAGTTCCCCTAGATTTACTATGCCAAGACCTGAGATTTCACTAAGGTTCTTGTTGCACCAAGCAACCTGGTGTTCTGCAGAGGTAGTTGTGCAATGTCATTTGATCGTACTCTGTCCAGTAGTGTTCTGCTTACTTGAGAGCTTTGGGGTTTTTCTTCCCCCCCCCCCGCAATGTATTTCCACCTTTTCTGTCTTCTTATAAAACTACTTACAATTTAATGGGTCTTCTAATTGAAGTGAAAGGTGCTTGTTTGCACTTAAAAATAGCTTTCAGTGAATTTGTCATGTACCGGTAATAGAAGAGCTGTCTCTCTGTTATTAGCACTGCAGAATAAACCTATGGTTAATACCTTATTTACACAAACTGAAGATGTTGGGCGACCTTGAAGCTGCATTGTGTTCAGTGCCCTTTTTATAACCTTAATTACCAGGGAATACAGCGCTTTAAAGAAAGACTAACATTTCACTTTAACATCCACGATAATCTATTATAAAGCCAGCTAAGCCAGCCCCCAAATACAGAGAAATGTTATTACATGCTCAGCTAGCTGTCAAGGGGCCATGAGTCAGTGGCTTAGAGTTATCAAAAGTAACAAGGTTGTTCAGAATTTCCTCCAACAAAGCCAGCCAGCTTATGAAGGGATTAAGCACTCTTTGATTAGAACAAATGGAACACATCCTACCCTTTTAATTAGCATTCCCTTTCACTTGGTTTAGTCTGGTAATCTGACACTCTTACTAGCCAATGCAAGAAAAGACTTCCAGTTTTGGCGTACTCATGAGTGTTATAGCAATAGTATATTAGCATGCACTAGCTAAACTGTGAGCACTCTTAGAGATCATGCTCAAAGTCTTATGAAAATCCCAAGGGCATAATG
Organism: Pachycephala philippinensis; assembly: GCA_013397055.1. Classification (NCBI taxonomy): domain Eukaryota; kingdom Metazoa; phylum Chordata; class Aves; order Passeriformes; genus Pachycephala; species Pachycephala philippinensis. The sequence goes on along the minus strand of VWZT01011409.1, from coordinate 81,227 downwards.
TCAACAGACAGAGTGTAATAATATTGGATGCAATGTGTGACAAATAATATTGAATGCAATGTGTGACAAATAATATTGTATGCAATGTGTGACAGTAGACTCCATGAGCCTTTAGGCACAGTATATTGCCCTGAGGCCACAGTCTTTCTACCTTCTATCCTAGACAACCAAAAAGGTTTTATGACAGTTTTATTGATACTTGAAAGGTTTACATTTTAATTTCTAACTTAAGTAAGTCATAGCAACCTCTGTTTGCAGTGGTGAAGAAATGAGTGAAAAATACATTGAAAATAATGAAGTGTTGATACGACGACAGTTTGGTGTGGAAACATTCAGCCTTGCCATGTTTAAAAGAAAGCAAAAACATTGTTTCATTGGAACACAAACACTATCTTGACTTTGTACTGCGTTCCCTCACCCTTTCCCTGTCCTCCTCTCCCTGACTTGGTACCTTAGTGTGGATTGGTATTTGATAAAGATTAAAGAAATTACAGGTGAGTAACATGCTCTCCAGACTTCAGTTGTGCAAAACTCTGAGTGTTACACTTAATAATCACTGTATGAAATGGTCATCAGTATTTTGCAAGCTGCCTACTTTCTCTGATACCTTTCATTGACATGCATTTGTAATAAACCCCACTGCATTTTTGCCCTTCTTTGTCTCAAATCAACTGCTTGAATGTGTTCTTGGGAATGTCATCCTGCTCACCCATATCCTATCATTCCCTTCTTTCTTCTGTCCTTCCTTCTATATGATACTAAGTGAAAAATAACCGGTTTTGTTTAGCATAAACAGTGGTGACAGCTTGTGTTTCAAGAGCAGCTGCTCATCTCCTACTCTCCACCCACTAGAAATCACCCCTTCCTCAGATCTGCCCTGTGATCTGCTTGTGTAATCACTCCCTAACACAGTTCAATCAAAATTGTCTGTGTTAGAAAAGTTCTAACTTTTAAAGGGGTTGAGCTAACCAAAATGATATTGACTTAATGGCTTATTTGGGAAACAGGTATAATCTAATTCGATTAAATACTCAAATTTGACTTTTATATTCTGTATTTCTTGTTCCTAAAAGTACAAAAGCAGCACAGCATTTGATTTATATAATCTTCTGCTAGACCACAAAACAACTAATCTGAAAATATAGAAGTTTGAGGTTTTTTTAAGGTCCCTTCCAACCCAAGCCATTCTACAATTCTATGATCAGCTGGAATTAGATTTCATGTCGTGTCTCCCAAAGCTGTCACTATGTCTCCCACCACACCTTTGTTGTCCTGCAATAGAGCATTGAAGCAGACAATACAGCCCACATTTTTGTAGATATTTAGACCTTCATTTTCAGTTCACACCAGGACTTTGGACTCACTAGAAATACATGAGGGAACTTAGTTATCACTCCTCTCAAACTCTGTAAGTGGGCACTATTTTCTTAGGGCAGAAGAGCAGGATATTTGGTGTCTCGGTGCAGTATTAGATTTAGGAAAGTCTGCTGGGAATTACATAGAGTAGCCTGAGTTTTGTTCATTGGCCTTTTACTTCAAGTGCTTCATCTCTTATTGGGTTATTTGGCTGCCTACAGGCAGGAAGCAGTATAAATTACTGCAAAAATCCGTAGTAGCTGAAACTGCACTCTTCTCTTAACACAGATCTTGCCCCTTTCTACAGTTTATTTCCGCGTGACCCCTGACAGAAACATTCAAAGGATATGCTTTAAGTTCACTTTTCAAATCTCAACAATGTCCTAAATCATTTTATGAGGCAAATTGTGCATGCTTAAAAAAGTCTACATTGTAAGACAAAATTCTGGTCCATTTTCAGGGATAGTATTAAAAAACCAAACCAACAAACAAAACAAAACAAAACAAAACAAAAAAAAACCAAACAAAATTCAATACAGAGACTCTGAAGATAAAGAGAATAAGTAAAATTGTTTACACTTGAGAATGAACAAACTTCAGAGAACAGATCAGTGTAGGTTTTTTTTAAATTTAAGAAGCATTTCTGTTTTAATGAAAAAAAAATTCGGATTGCCTGTCAAAAGTAAGATCCATTATAATGATGTATGAAATGCCACCACAATGATTTTTCTCCTTGATGTATACTTTTAAAAGATGATGGGCATGTTTTGGTTTGGGCATAATAATTTAAGTCATGCACATCATTGTAGTCTTCTTGTAACTCAACTTCTTGGTTCTTGTTTTCCACTGTTAGGTTGGGGGTTTTTTTAATGCATCCTGTGATGTAAAAATCATTTGAAAATGACAAACCACTAAATTTCAGATAGACATTTTCGAAAAGAAATTTTCTTGAAGGACAAAACATAATGAAATTAAGTGAAAGAATTTCTTTCTCTCTTCTTTTTATAGAGGCTTTTAAGACATTTAATGTTCTATGAAATAATACTTTTTAGATTGTGTTTCTCTAATAGATGAATAACATACAGTTAAAGTAATTGAATAGAAGCTCTAAGGTAGTCATTTAGTTTAAAGAATATTAGTATAGAAACAATGTAGATAAGTTGCAGGATGAAATATAAAAATAGTAATAGATAACATCATAGGGAAAGTGGAAAAGAGGCAAACAAAAATATTCAAGAATTTACCCAGAATGTGAGAAGAGGTGAAAAAAGAAAAGGGTATAATTGTGTTTATGCATTTCCTTAGATAAGCTTTTTTATATGACAGGATTGAACACAGAGAAATACCGTGGAAAAAACACTGTTTCATTTCTCTTTTATGTGTGCAATAAACACCTACTAAAGAATTAATTACACAAAAAAAAAGGAAGGGTACACTTGTCATTTGCTAGTATGACTAGAAAAACACTTTGATTTCATCTGTAAATCTACACACATCAGATTGAAGAAAAAAAAACGGTGGAGTAACATCTAGTAAACAAATTACCTGGGAACAATTCAACTGCTACGATATTTTGCTTGTGTCCCACACCCCCCATGAACCTATAAAGACAAAGACAGTGTGTGTGCACAGACACACATACATTTGTGTGTGTTTACAGCAACCCACACACATAAATATACTAGGGTGAAACATAAGGAGACACTTCCCTAGGGGTGGAAATATTTGTGTAACTTACCAGCTATCTAATTGTGCTCAGGTGTTCCCAACTGATTGTTCATTTGCCTCATTGATGCAAAAAATGCAATTTCGTGATAAACAAACACAAGTTATATTAACAATTTGTAACTGAACTTCAACAACAAGAGGAGAGGAAATATCCATTTTTAATCTGTACTAATGTCATTCAGTCTTGCACGTTGCCTTTTGAAGGGGAAATTTTAAAGAAAATAATACTTTGTTTCTAGAAAATATTTGGAAATTCAAAGTGTGGGGGAGAGTTTAGAGGTGAATCTGTATTTTTCTAGTTTTAAGGGCGGTAAGACTGTGTTTTCCATTAAGCTTATTAGAGATAAACTTCAGCTGTAAAGTAAACAAGCAGGCTACAAGACTCTGGAGTGTGCATATGATGGAAATGGAGGGATATAAAAGGGCTGTCGTTTGAGCAATGTCTAATGACTATTAAATAAAGGAGAAATGAAAGAAGCCAGATAAAGATTAAACAATATATCCCTACTTAAGCTCGAATGGAAAACACAAATATTTGTTAGTGCAATTCATAACTTATGATTACAGATTTGATGTATTTATGTATTGATGTACTAATTTATTATTCATTGCATGTATAATAAAAAATGCTAATTTAATTATGCCAGAATAAATTAATAGGGGAGGGAGCAACTGAAATTGCTTTCCTGGGAATGTTACAAAAGCTTCGCAGAATAAAAAGGAAATTTTGAAGTTAGGCAGAATAGAGGAGGCCCTCATATCAGAAGAACTTTAAGGCAAAGTTTATCACAAAAGATGAATCATTCTGCTTGTTTTTGAAGGTACTGATGTTGATAAAGGATATTAATAAGAAATTAATATTTAAAGGAATGCATAATTACAAAATCATCCTGAAATAACTTTAATAATACTACGACAATGAGACTGTTTAAGGGCTTGGTAAGATGTTGAGTATTTCAACTATGGTTAGCTTTGTATGAATATTGAAAGATGCGCAAATACATTTGGATTACGTTACTTTTGTTATCCAGACGTCAAACATTTTCTTCCTGAAAATATAGACACAATTCTTTGTTTAATTTCTTGGGTTTTATATGTTACTTAACTTGCTGGTATTCTGTAGGTACTAAGATGAACTACCATATCTATCAAATTCTAAATTTTAATCTGTACAGTTTGTGTGGCACAGTATGCCAAAGGATTAAAAAAAAAAAGAAAAAAAAATAAAAAGAAGAAGCTCAGAAAACCCCACTATTTTTAAGAACATAGAAAATGCCATCTGAGCATAACAGCAGATACACATTCACCACAAGCTTTAGGAATCTAATTTTTGAAAACTGTAGATGGTTCAAGTAAAAGGAGAATTAATTCTGCTGTAGTTAAGATAATTTCCAATTAAATCATAGAATGATTGTATTATTTTTCCTGTTACTAATTTTAAGTGATAAGTTGTGTAGAAAGAGGTGTAAGTATAATAGACTGGTGTATTCCTAAATTTGTCAAATAAGCACACTTTGCAATCAAACTTCCTGTACACTCTTTTTTGAAAGCTCAAATACATATCGGTAGAAACTATTTTACTTAAGTAAAATGCTACAGCTCACTCTAAATTTTTTAGGAATCATGACTCCAGAGATGCCCCTTAAGGAAATATTCTGCGGTATTGGTGGTCTGACAGAAAAAAGAGAGAAGTACAAAGTCCACGAGAGAGCTGGTGTTCTCTAATCTCAGACATTCGATGTTCTGTCCAATCATCGGCATTCACAGGTTATGTCCATGGTTTCTGAGCTGTGCCACAGCATTGCTCAGGATACTGGTCGTACTGGCAATTTTTGGGTGCCATAGATCCATTTAGCATCACTTAATCCAGCAGCTTTGAGAAAGCCACACACATATGTGGTTCAGAGGAGTCTAACGTGTTGGAAAACTTCCACTGAGGAGTGGAAGAAGGGAAAGAGAAAGAAGCTGGGAAGCATTTTTGAGTTCCCTAACATGCAGTGAGGAGAACAACTTGACATTTAATTTTAGGCCTACAGTTTAGTTTAAGGCACAGTTGATAACAGTACATATGACTCCAAATTGAGCAGTTCAGTATCACATTGAATACACATTTAATTCTTATTGAATATACATTTTTTCTGCAATTGACTTCAGAGCTACATTATACAGAGCTGGAAAATTTGGCCTAGCAGGCAGATATTTTGGATAAGACTTTTGTTACACATCTGTACTTTTCAACACTTATCTAAAATGGAAGTTCTCCATATATCATTACTTGTTATATTATTCAGATGCCAATTTTTTTCTATTATTGTTTTCCTGAGACAGACTTTTATTTGTGAAAGCAGCTGCAATACTGTATTCATAACTGCAAGTCATATAGTATATAAGAATGATGCATGCAACAATACAATATCGAAAACAAGGTAAAATTACAGTTCTTATCTTTCTTTTTACTAGAATTAGTTACTCAGCAGAATCAGTTTGCTGCTAACTGACTAGTGAAAGCAAAACACATCCTACTAATGTGCTGTCATCTCTCTGCAAAATATTAAGCACTAGATTTAAAACAGACGAGAGGCAAATTTGGTGGTTTATGGCTTTGGAGGGATGAGACCTATGTCTATCCCAGAAAATAAAGAACAGAGTTCATTGGTCCTGAGGACAAAAACCACGGAAATTATTTAATCCATACAGATATAATCCCCTGCCTCTCATAAATAGGTTTGTTCTGTTGAAAGAGATAGGAGCAATCATTTTAGCAATAGTGCTTTCTTGTGCTTAGTTTTAGGAATACCTGAGGTTTTTACAGGAAAGCACTGCTTGACCTGGACCAAATCTATGCTAACTGTTAAATAGTTCGGTCTTGTGCCCTGCCCAGCCCAGCATTTTAAGTAAAGATATAGCTGACTGATTTCTAGTCCTTACACACTAACACTGTACAGTGAAAGAAACAGGAAGAACTTCCGTAACAGCACCACCTGAAATCCCTCCTCCCAACATCCATCATTCTCTTTGCTATTAAAAAGAAAATCTCCTAATCAAACATTCCCCGCGCTCACAAAAATATACCAAACTACCAAAAAACCCACTGCTTAGACAATGGTTTTGATTTCCCAGGTAGACATCTCTCTAATCAGTACGTGTTATTTTCAGTTTATATGTTTATCCTATGAAATACTATGTTTCCAAAAGATTTATACTGTAATCTTAACATTTAGGTTTTCATTTTTTCTCTTATAAAAGGCTTAATTGATCTTTTGTGACATTGGGAAAAAAAACCAAAAAACAGTTGTAACTGTTAATGTTTCAAGGTTTGTGTTTTGTTTTTTGTTTTCTTTTTTTTGTGAATGTCTGAAAATTCTAATATTAAGCAAGGGTTACATTGATCTGCTGGTAGATTGAATACTGGATGAAGCCCACATTGGTTCTCTTACTTTTTCCAGGACAGCAGTGTTGGGCAGATGTGAGGTAGGATCATTGGCTGTCAGTGAATGTGTACTTTATCAGATCATAGATGGTTACTGCTACCTAAAATAGCTCTCATATTTTCAAGACTCATTTCACTCTTCAGTTGTCAGAAGTTTGATTAATAAACATAAGCACTCCTTTATTCCTGGAAGCTTTTCAGCTTACTGTCAAATGCATGTCTCATTTAGTTTTAGTTGTTTAACTTCATATGCCTAATTATACTATTATATTGGAAACACAAAAAATTTAGAAAGGGTTGCCCCCAAAGTCTTCTGAAACCTGTAGCTGCTTCAATATTTCATTATTTTTTTAATATTTCTGAGATATTTTACTAATATAGAAGGAAACTGGTATTCTTAAAGGAGTAAAAAAATAGTTGGTGAAACATTTTTTTTTTAATGTGGTTGCATATTCCAAATTTGTCATATGCCTCTAAGATCACTCTCATAAGTTTAAGAATCTTGAGAAATATAACTGTATAACAGTACTGGACATTAGATTTTTCATGTTCCTTTTTGTTAGTCAGATGGAATTGTATACTTTTAAAATGTGTTGTGATTAAGCTTCACACTGTGCTGGAGAACTTTACCAGTAACCTGTGTACTAAAAAGTTATTAAAACTCTGGATTGGAGATAGAAGACATAAACATTGATCGTAGGAAAAGAACAAGAGAGGCTTTTTCTTCAGGATACAGACAGGTATATTGGCTTCATTGTGCCACTGATATTCACTGTGACATTGATATTCATCGTGCCATTTGGAGCATTTATTGAGAAATGGCCTGGTAAAGGAAGTACTCCAAAGAACACGAGTAAAGCTTCATTATGCCACGTGTGAAATCAGATTAAATGGTACATGGTTTTAGGGACTCTTTCTTATGCATGAGTTATGGGTTTTATTTCTTGAGTTAAGATGTGGGAAAACAAGCTCAAAGAAGGAAGCATCTAGCCGTTTGACAATTTTTCTTCTCTGATTTACCTCCTATTAGGAATAACTTCCTCATATGACAAACACATACCTTAATTTACATATATTTAAAATTTTTCTTTTTCCCAAGAAGATCCTTTTTGTTAAGGCTTCTTTTTCAACAGATGAAATCAATTTGTAATGAATACCACGCTGGTCTTTTTTGTATGAGTTGCCAAAGATTAGCACAGATTGGGATGCACTTGACAGGGCCTGAGGGCAGTCACAAGTTTCACTGCCTCTGCACAGCCCCCCTGGAGCTCTTCCCACCCTGGTGTAGTACTCCAGGGCACATATAGTACACCCATGGCAGCTGCCCTGGGACAATTTTGTAGAATTTTAGAAGCTTTGTGAGTGTGAATGTGTAATGCAGTGCTTGTGTCATGCAATGGATGTGCATCCAATAAAAAAGAAGTGGTTTGTTTGCAGATTTAGGGAGAGAAAATCCCATCCACTCAAACTAAACTTAGGAGGACAATACCTGTTTCTGGGATCCATCAAAGGCATATTGCCTTTCCCCACCAATTTCTCAAAGCCTTCACACTTTTTTAGAATAACTGGGAACCTAAAGTTTAGATAGGTTGGACCCATGGTAAAGCTGCACAACAGTTTATTGGTAAAAAGAATAGTGTAGGATAACATGACAGGAGAGAAAGCTAACTTAGCACAAGATATGGTATCTCAGATAGATATAAATGCCTGTGTTCAGATATCTGAAATTCAGAAGTGCATGTTTGTGACTCATCTCATGTCCTTGTGTCAGCTGCCCATAGCATTTCCTTTGTATGTCTTCTGTGCACCCCCAAAAGTTTTGGGAAACTCAAACTGAATCAGACCATATGTATTTTAAAATCATGGAAAGTTGTCTAAATCTACATGGAACAGAAGATGATTTTAGTCATGATAGATGCAATACGCAGTATTGATGCTGCAGTTAAGCTTCAAATCCATTCAGAAAAGAAAAGCTCTTTCTCAGGTATTTATGAAAGAGAGATAGTTAATTGAAGAATTGCTGGAACTCTTATGTTTCATGACTTTTAAAAACCATCACATCTCAAAAGGCTTTTTTAGTACTAGAAGATGGGTTAGAACCGGCCCTAAGGTTTGCCAAGAAAAATGCACTGAATGTGAAGAACCAGTTGACAATGCACACAGTGTTTTTGCTGCTAGGGAAAAAAAAAACAAACCAGAACACTATACCTAAACCAATACTTCAGATAATCCTGAATAAAGAAGTGGTTTGAAATTTGAAAAAATGCATGCTTTTCTATTTCTGGTACATAAATATTCCATTGATGAATTTACCCTCTGGAATTTGCGTTGAAATATCATATTCTGAACAAGTAGTAGTGAATATGCCTAGACAATGAAGTGTGAACTCATAAATGTGAGCAATTGTATTTAAAGTTATTTCTTATTCTCCTAAGCTATGTTCATGCTTTGAGCACTGTTAGATAACGTTACTATTCATAATAAAATACTTAATATCACTTACTTCACGACTCTTCCTGCCCTAATAATTACTTGCTCCAAAGATCAAACATCAAATTCTAATCACATAGTTAACAGCAAATGTGAATGTTAAGGTATTCAGGCTCAAGCAGTACATCAAATAAGAAAGTAAATTTCGGAGTCAGCAGGACCAATACCTGACCATTGTTATCTTCTAATTGAAACTATGAGAACTTCAGGTTAAGAGCTCCAATGGACACAGCGTACCATAGTTCAAAATGGAACAGATTCAAAAGTCCTACACAATATTAGTTTTAACTGCATGGTCTAATATCACCTTCTTTAATCCTGCTGAAAATTCTGAGGCATAGCTCATAAAGCATTGCTGTATGCACCCATTTTGATGATGTTGCACTATGCTGTGTATCTGGGGAGTATTGCGCTTCATCTCCACAGCATCAAGAATTTCCATAATTGTGTTTTTAAACACCCTTTTGCTCCCACAACATTTTACAGAGGAAACTCTTAGTTATCTTAGATGCCCTCCAGTGTTTGTCTCTATCAAACCAGACGAAAAAGCAAAAGCTGTTCCTCCTCTTAGGTAATTTGCTATAAAATTTCTGCGGTGTACGGGACTCTTCCTCCTAGAAGATTTAGTCCTACTTTGAGGAGTGAACAATATACAGTTTACTGACATTCTATCCTCTAACGAACACATTGAATTTTGTGAGGATAACACTTTACACTTAACAAGAGGTCTTCCTGTAGGAAATGTAGTTACCATAATTATGTGCAGGTACATTGTTATAACAGTGAAGACTATAAAGTAATTTAGGCAAAACTGAGTTTAATACTGCGAGAATATGCTCCTGTTTGTTGGTGTTGCCAGTTGGAGTAAAGCCCAATTTACAGAGACATAAGAATTTAATATAAAAAACCAGAAAGCAAATAACTCAATAGAGTCACAAAAATTTTCATCTTCTATTAATGGTCACCAAAATTCAGAGAAATCGTTTTTTCTTATACTGCAATAAAAATATTGATTACTTATTACAGAAAATATATCACAGGGCAGCTTTCCTAACACACCTAATCACAAGTACAGGAATGTTAAGAGAATGAAAATAGGAAAAAGATAAAACAAAAGGGTAAAACTCAGTCCTCCCATCCTTATTTCATGAACAACACATCAATTTCAAGGCAAGATGTCCCATCTGTAAATAACTAAAAATCCATACTAAGTGTCTTATTTAAGTTATTTATGAAAAAAAAAAAAAGAAAAAGAGAAAGATGAATTTGATCAATTTTCTTCCAGCAGCATCATGTAAAGAAAAGATAGTTCATACTTTGAAAATTTCTTTACAGGACTGATTTATACCATGGGATTCAAGACTTATAGAACAATTTAGTAATCAGTTGTGAGGGGCCTATAAATATCATCTGATTTAAATTTCTTCTTAAATAGATTTGACTTTGAAGCTACAGCATGCGCATCAGGATTTTGTCCAATTGAGTTTTGGGTATCACCAAAACCAGAGATTCCTCAGCAATTCTGGGCAACCTGTACCACTGGCAACTCTGGAGAGTGTGATTGCTCATCATGAAAAAATATTTCCTAATATCTATCCTATTGCAAATTTGTCCACTGATTTTTATCCTTTTGCTGTAAAACTCTGAAGACCATGATTTGTTTTTCCCCACAAATGACTTTCAGAGAACTGAAGACACAAGTTGGATCTCCCTTACTTTTCTGTCCTTATATATTTTACTTTAGGACCCTAACTGCTGTGATGTCTCTTCACTGGATTCACTGCTCTAGATGCATACTCACAAGTACCAAATAGAGAAAAATAATCTGGCTGACTTGCTGTCTAGACTCTTACTAATACCTGTCAGTTTGCTGAGGGTCTTCTTTCCTGCAATGGCACACTTTCCTCATGTTAAATTTATTGTCTGCAAGAACATGAAAAGCTGTTTTCTAGCAAGACTGTTTCTAGCTAGTATTGTTTCATCGAGTTATTCCATCCTTATTCCATCCCAGTTACAGGACTTTGCATTTATCTTTCTTTAACTTCATAAGACATCTGTTCACAGTTTCTTCAACCTCTTCTAGTCCCTTTGATTAGCAGCCTTAATCTCTGAGATAATCCAACAGATCATCTCAGTTTGGTATCATCAGTGTAATTAGATGTGACTAAGTTTTTTTGCCTGATTTTAGGTATCTACTGATGTTGAGACATCCTGGAGTATTCAAGATATCCCATTGGATTAACACTTATGACACAAGACCTCGAGAATAGTATGTGCCCTTTGACAGCCATGAAAGCTGATGGGAGTGTGTTCCTTATGCCATGCAAAGGCTTAGATGTAAACATCTGAAGTGAGTAACTATGTTTAAGTAGTCCACATGCACACATTGGCCTGTGAGCTGTCTATGCTGTCATTATAGTCTGTGGGGATGTGGAAATTTGTTTACTTGCCACATACGTGTGTTCAGTGTGCGATGAGATCTTTAACAGTTATCTCTTAAACGAAATATCCATGTGGAGTTGCAGGAAAAAAAAAAGACCTGCATGGGAGACCTGGGTAGTCCTCTACTGGCACTTGAGGTCTAACATGACACAACAAAGCATTTGAAATGGGTTGTGTACCTATTTTGAAAAAAATGAATGAAATCTGTATCAAAGTGGAGTTGAGGTAGTCTAAGGAATTGCTTAGTTCAGCCTTTAAGAGACTTGCAAATTTAGTCAGTTGAACAGTTTTTTGGCCTGTATAGGCTTATTTCATTTACCCCAAATATAGGCTCCTGAAGCCATTTATGATATGCTGGGGTATCCAAGATATACACACAAAAGTGACAGATGGGATATAAAGCAGACCTATGTCACCCTGGAGTGGCAGCTGCAGTATTTGGAAAATGGCATGAGAGAAACACATTTAAGCAAATTGTTCGGGTCTCAGTCAGTGTATTGACCATCAATTTTATCAGTTTACTTAAATGTAGGCACCTAATGCAAATTTACTTGCCCTAGAATATACAAGCCATCTCTCTGGTATGGTAGTTAGGCCACAATGCTTTCAGGAGGTCTTTATAGTTCTGAAACAGAAACTGGAGAACAGACAAAAAAACACCCAACAGCAAAAATGGTACTAGTATTCTGTATGTAGGCAGCTGAACTAAATCCTGCATAATGTGGGTGAATCTGAATTCCACCTCCATATGAAAGGATGAAGTATACAAGGAAGACTAGAATGAGAATGACCCTAGTGCATACTGTATTAATGTGGTTTTTTGCTAATATATATGTAATTATGTACTGCGAGCCTTATGCAACACAGAATAAACTGTGCTTTATGTTTAGCAACATAAGGCAAGAAGCATAGAAAGGTAAAATAATGCTTATCAACCAACCCCTTTGAAAGTCTACAAAATAGCACTATTTAAGCAACCCCTTTTTTTTTTTTTTCCAAATAAAACTTCACAGCAATAACAAATAATTTTTTCACTTGGTTTATGATGCAATAAAATAGTGAAACCTCCAAGACTTTTTTGAAGTGATACCACTAACAGAGATACCAGGTGTGGTTTACAAGAGCGTAAATCTTCCATCTGTTACATATACAAGTGTCTCTGCCTTCACATTTCTGCTAAAGATGATCCCAAACTCACTTCTTGGAACAATAAAACAGTGGGCTGGATACACTGGAAGAAGAAAAAAATGTTCTTTACTGAGAAATGTTGTTAAAAATTCATACCTTGAATTTTTGTACCTTCAGGGGGTCACTGCTGGAAATCAGGGAACAAGTGAAAGAAAGGTGTAGAATTCTAGTTCTATATTTATGTTCACCAATATTGTAACGCTGCCACTTATAATTCACTTAACTCACCCGTGATTAACTCTGCAACAATTTTGCAATAAAATTAAATAAATAATTAAATTTTAAAGTAATTTTATGCACACCCAGAACCACAGAAGTATTCAAGTACTTAGCTAACCTGATGTTAAATTTAGTCACCTAAAAGCAACATTCCGGAGAACTTGTCCCAGTCCTATCACTTAATCCAGTGTTTGTTACTACTTTTCTCTTTTTATCTGTGTAGTGCATATTGATTTTATTTGTGCCTTTTCTTGATTCTAGAAATTTTACACAATTCAATTTTGTCATGTATGTGGAACAAAGATTTTGTATTTTTGATTTAAAAACCCCCACTCTTTTCTGGTCTTATATATTTTCTTCTTGAAAGTGTATCTTCAGATTTATTGCCGTCTCATCAGATTTGGAAATAATCTAGACTGCAACTGAAAGTTATGATACAATCATGTGATAGTGAAAAAAAATCTATAAATCAGAATGTTCATTTATATTCTGGCTATCTGGTTGGAATTCTTACCATCATTTCTCCACACCAAATCATATATTCGTATTTGCAAATGTTTATTGTCCATGTTTATCAAGCTCATCGTTTTCTTATAGTTGCTTCCTTCAAATTTACTAACAGTAGAATAGTAAGTATCTTAATTCCTTGGTTAGAAATGGTAATCAATAGTTTTGACTTGCAAACATATTTTTAATTAAAAAAAAAAAAAAGAGGACAATAAGAATTTTAACTTGGAAAAAAAAGGATCAGGTTTTCGGGTTCTGTGCTTAAATAATTCATCAAAAATAAAAAGGAGGTGATGGGTGACATAAAAAAGAACCATGACGGTTCATTAGTCTCGATGGCATATCACACAATGAAAGAATGACAAGATATTCAATAATTCTGAAAGAAAAGATGATTTTAAATGTAAGCTCTCTGTTTTGAAGCAGGTGTGTTTAGACAGAGTTGAACAGCAAAAGGAAGTATAGCTTAGCTTGTTGCCTTATATATATACATGTGTGTGTATATCTGACATTGTGTTTCTAAATTAGCATCTCTGAGGCTGTTTGAAAGTGGTACACTTTAAAGAAGTATACAAAGGTAGGTTTTAATTTAATTGACTGTTCAGAGAATTGAGTGAAGCTCAAAGTTAAGAGCAAATGAAAGTCAGAGAAAACTCTACTTGAGAGGAGAACTTTTCAGCGCATTATTCCTGTTTTCTGGAAAACATTGTGGTCTGTGAACTATAGTTTGCACTGAATATTATCACTGTGCAAGCTTGCACTAAACAATTTTTGAGGAATCTGGATTTATCCTGTATCTCAAATTTCCTACATTGGTATATAGTTCAGAGAGCTGGCATATGTCTCCAGCATCTGATATACCTCTCACTCCCAGCCCAGCATTTAAGTTGGATATCTTAGTTTGAAGGATGATTCTTGTAGCACTCCTCCCACCTCCACTTTTTTTTTTTCTTTTCCTCAAGCAGAACAACCAACTTTGTTCTAAATTTGCACAGAGTCCAAATACATTCTGGTTTACTTTGTTTTGGCTTGTTCTGTAAGATGCCTATTCAACTAAAGGGAATTTGTGCTTCTGCCCACAAGCTGTTGCTTTGTCCTATGTTAGTCCTGTCATTTGGCCTGTAGAACATTACGCCACAACTTGGTGTATAAAGTCTCAGAAACCTTTAAAGATGACTGTAGCACACAAATCAAACTTGAGAATTGAACTGGATTTTTCATGGCTTACAGTCTGAGGAGTCTCATCCATTGAAGACCAGCTACCGGACACTCACATAAGTTCTTGCTGGCATATAAAAAAACATGCATGTGTATATACCACGTGTAATTTTAGCATAAAATGAAATACAGATACCCATGAGAAATAAATCCACAATTTAAAGAAAGAAAAATATATTGACTTTTGTTATTAGAGTTGTTTATATAAACGAATCTGAAATTCTTGAGCAGAAATTCTCATGGAAAGACAATTCAGTCTGTCTCCCTAGAATATTGGAACAATTAACAATTAAGTAAACAGACATAGTAAAATGGCAAACACTCCAGAAGACAGCATTGTAAGCTTTATAGTTCTTCTGCTTATCAGAGATTTTTCACAAATTGTTTAGTTATGATGTTTCTTCTGCATCTCCTAGTTTACTATCGTATAGAAATTTTAATACTGTCCTTTTATGTCATCCATTTATGGGACAACCTTTCTGAAAGTGAAATTAATATATGCTTAGAAGTATTGAGTATCCATGGAAGCATATAATGACTAGAGTTATTAGGATGTTCTTTAGTATCCTGGAAAAATAGTGAGATGTTTTCACAGTCCTCTCTTTTAAGTAAGTAGGTCCTCTACACTTTGTACAGAAGCATATACAGATCTTCATAAGTGTAATGCTTTATTTTAACTTAATTTCAGTGAATAATTCCATTCACATTTATAAATAGTAAATAAAACTGGCTGTGATTGTAATTGAAAAATAAGTGCTTCAATATCTACAATTTCAACACATCGATGATACCCTACAACAATAACAATTTATTTCTGAACTCCTGTTTAACACAGGACATTGTGACAAGATTTATCCAATAATGTATGACTTTTCCTTTGTTATCAAAGAAAATGTCATGTTTTGCTTTCAATCTCAGAGTAATAATCTTATATCTGAGTTCAGGGACTGCATTTTCAAACCATCATATTTTAGTGTGAGCTGCTGACAAGCTGATATATGAAAAATATGAAAAAGTCTATCAACAAAAAGCGTATCCAAAGGACCTTTAAAAGTAACCTTAAACTCAGTAACTGATTGTAAGCTTATGATATTGGAACTGCTCACAGCTATCTCCTAGAAGATGTCTGTAGATTTCACGTACATTTCATAACAGCCTAAGTAATGCAGGCTAACCCAATTTTTGCAGTATCACACTTGTCAAGGCACCCAGATGATCTGTGCAATCATATGGATTTATGATCCAAGAAAAGTAGAAATTCCATGAGGGGATGATAACAGAGAGAAGCACTGAAAGAAATACCAGTTCCACACAGAAAATAGGAATCGGTTTCTGATAAGTACTTGCAGTTCAGATATGTTCCTACTTTCAGAACTATTTCTTTTATAGTGAGCATCTTATTAAACTTCCTAAAATAGTTATAAAATAGATGTTGTTTTCCCATAAAACAACAAGCTCAACCTAATGGGAAAATAGAGCTCATTTTTACTCCTGGGATTTACTTACTTAAGGAGATTGTGGCAGTTGCTTCAGTTCACCATGCCGTGCAAATTCACTGGCTAAGCGCCAGATCAAAGAACTACGGTACTGTTCAAAGTGCTATGAGCTACAATCTGACTTCCAGAGGCATAAAAGAAAATGGAAGGGAAAAGCAAAGAAGTAAAAGATGGACAAATTGCTTAAGGTTATAGCATAGTGGCAAAGCCCACTGATATACAAGAAAAAGCAAAGAACAAAGTCACACTATAACTCTCTGGTAGTATTTTTCTTTTCATTCCAATGGAGGAAAAACAAAAAAAAAAAAGATCCGATTATATGATAAAGCAGCAGTATTGGTAATGGAGAGACAAGATCAGGAAGTATCTGGGAGATTGGACTACTTGCTAAAAATATTTTCTCTAAATCTGAAAACCCATGGCTATGAATTTCAGAGAACCCAGGAAAAAGTTCTGGGAGGTGATTGCTGTAACAACCCAGTTGCAGAATGTTTTTGAGTCAGTAATAAAGAAGCTTGCCTTTTGTTACTGTGGGCATTTTTAGACAGCAAATTATATTTCTCACATCAAGTTCCAGTCTAAAGTTAAAATATTTAGCTTACACTATTTTTATCAGTACATTGCTTTTCCAGTAGGAAAAGCACAGTCATTTGCAGGTTTGATAGGTAGAACTATCCCGTAATGCTCAGCATCTATTTTTAAGGTGGTTATTTTACACTAGGCTCTTCACTGTTACGTGGCTGGAGTCAGATGAGAATTTCAACCTGCAGGATTGTTTTTCCTTCTTAATTGTAAGAAGGGAAATAAAAAGTCTAAATGTATGGTTATACAACTCAGTTCAAACAAGTTTTATTTTATTGGTTTTAATAGTTAAAATACAAAATCTTGTGAATTTCAAGGTAATATCCATGTGCTAGAAGACTGGCAGAAAGATGTTACTGTTTAAGAGTGGCAACCCCATGACAATGGTGATGACGGCCATACAAACGACAGCCTTTCTTACCCAAAATATTTCGCACTCTTTTACCTAGAAGGATATATTGAGAAACTGGGTTATAGAATAGTGAGCCAACTGAAATCTTGTGGCTTTTCATAGTCTGATAAAAACTTCTCTTCCTCTGCAGTACTACCCTTGTGCTTTAGCCATAACAGCAACTTGGAGTCTAACCATATTTCCTCTGGATGCTACTGTTCAATCCCCTAGTGAAACTGTTGCACCCACTATCACTTCCTGGGGTGTTGGGGGTCTAACATTCTCTAAATCCTGGTATACAATAAAAAAACTGTGCAATTTAAAAGAAAAAAAGCACACGGGAATAAACTATGTAGTCAGACAAAAGAAGAAAAGTATTTTCTAGCTTGCAGGTATATTGAAACAGAAACTTAATAATTACAAGTAAAACAGAAAATTAGGAACTACAAGTAATGTAGGAATTGCAAGTAAAACTGATGCATAATTGAGTTGTGTCCCACAGGGAGACCTTCACCTCAAAATTTGTCCTTGAACACATGAAATACTTGCTACAAAATTATGTAAATGCTGTTTATACTACTAAATTTGAAAAAGAAGAAGAAAAGGATAAAAAAAAGATAAAGATAAGATAAAGATAGAAAAAAGAGAAGAAAGAAGAAAAGAAAGAAGAGAAGAAAGAAGAGAAGAAAGGAAAAGGAAAAGGAAAAGGAAAAGGAAAAGGAAAAGGAAAAGGAAAGNGGAAAGGAAAGGAAAGGAAAGGAAAGGAAAGGAAAGGAAAGGAAAGGAAAGGAAAGGAAAGGAAAGGAAAGGAAAGGAAAGGAAAGGAAAGGAAAGGAAAGGAAAGGAAAGGAAAGGAAAGGAAAGGAAAGGAAAGGAAAGGAAAGGAAAGGAAAGGAAAGGAAAGGAAAGGAAAGGAAAGGAAAGGAAAGGAAAGGAAAGGAAAGGAAAGGAAAGGAAAGGAAAGGAAAGGAAAGGAAAGGAAAGGAAAGGAAAGGAAAGGAAAGGAAAGGAAAGGAAAGGAAAGGAAAGAGAAAAAGCTATTTCTCTGTGTAGAATTTCAGACTCATTTGATAAGAGAAAACAAACCAGTTACTTTGTGAGGAGATTCAGTCTCCAAATTAATTTGGATAGATTTCTTTGATTTTTGACTTTTACTTTTTTCCTAAACAGAGACACAAATTACAGTTAATTTTGCTATAAGTCCAAACATCTTCAAACTTCAAGATGGCAAAATGCGAAGTTGTTGCGTAAAAACTAAAATTTATGAAGCTTGTTTATCAGCCCTTCTCGCATTGCAACACATTTCTGAGATTCCAGCATTATCACCTGTTCGTAGTGATTTGTATTTCAAATTATGATTATGTTTCAGGATGAATAAAGGTTCTATAATTCTGTATTAGGCAGTCCATCACAGTTCATTTCCATTTACTTAAATTATGTAAAAGCAAGGATGGTGTACAAGGACTACAGAAGACCTTCTAACAATCTTTATCACCTCCTGCCACTGGCCATAAGAACAAAGTGGAAGAAGCTGTGACACTGGAAGGGTGATACTTGGCAGCACTGCTAAATAAAAGACGATCAAGGAGTGGTGTCTCTGCGTACAAGTAGCATCTCCAGTGTCATCACTCTTTATAGCTGGGTCATTCGAGAAAAACACTAAGAAAAACAAACCCCAAACTATCAAACACAGTTAGGGAAAACGTTATTGACTCTACTGAGTGGAGTTGGCAATGTTTTGTGAGCAGGGAACTTCAGGGGTGGCCTCTGTGAAGAGAGGCTGGGACTGCCCTGCATGCAGTAGGGCATGGCTAAGCTCACAAGCCCAGCTGGTGGCATCTCAGAGATAACCTTAATAGGTTAAGAAAGACAGGCAATGAGGAGTGAGGAGAAAAGTGAGAAATAGTCCTGCACACTCAAGATGACAGAAAAAGGTGGAGGAGGGAGGGAGGGAACATGTGGTCCAGAGAGCAAGGCAGCGATTCCCTTGCAGCCCATGAAGAACCACTGGGAAGCAGATATCCCCACCGTAGCCCATGGGTGACCCCATGCTGCAGCAGATGAACAGGCCACAAAGGCAGCTGTAGTCTGTAGGATAGACCCACGCTGGAGCAGAGCAAAAGTGTGAAGAGCAAGTAAAACAAAGAGAACCTGGTACACACAGCCCTCCATTCCCTGTCCCTTCTGTGCCACTCAGGAGGGGAAGGTAGAGGATTCAGTAATAAAGGAGTGAACCTGAACCTGGGAAGAAGGTGTGTGTCAGAGAAGGTGATATATTTTTTTGGTTTTGTTTCACCATTCTGCTCTGTTTCAAATTAATAATAAATTAAATTAATATTCCTTGAGTTGAATCCCGTTAGAGTAACTGGCAAGTCATGTCCCTTTCTTTATCTGAACACATCAGCTTTTTCAGCTTGTTTTTTCCCCTTGTCATGTTGAGAAGCAGAGAGGAAGAGAGCAGCTGAGTAAGGGTCAGGCAGGTGGCCAAGATCACTCCACCACGGTGATGAAACAGGGTCTCTAATCAGCAGCTCAGTGTGAGAATTTGCACACTGCCCTTCTCTTGTTTAAAAGTAATGGTAAATTCAAAGATAGAAGGTATAGGGAAAAAGCATCAATCACTTTCTCAAGGTCTGAAGAGAAAAATCTTTCAGTGCAACCTCAGACCTAAAGTGTGGAAAGAAAAAATATTTTTAGGAAGCTACAGTTTTATTCTGTTAAGGCATGGACATCTACTTTTGTAGATTCAGAAAATGTTATGGTCATTTAGCCTGACCTCTCGTGTAACATGGGCCATAGTATCTTACTCAGTGACTTCTGCAATTAGTCTTTATCCTAGAAATCCTGTCTTGACTTTTTCTTATTTATGTCTACTATTGGTTATTGTGTTTATAGGCTAGCTTTTATTTTAGTTAAAAATAAATATTAGCTGGTGAGATCTGAAAATTTTGGAAATTGTTCCTTTAAACTTCATGTATCACTGTCTCTTTTTATAATTCTTGGGTGATTAGTTCCTTGATGTCA
Source organism: Pachycephala philippinensis (assembly GCA_013397055.1). NCBI lineage: Eukaryota > Metazoa > Chordata > Aves > Passeriformes > Pachycephala > Pachycephala philippinensis. The sequence continues at coordinate 61,156 of VWZT01011409.1, read as the reverse complement.
TGCAGATAGCTGAATATGTGTTGCTTGTGACCCTACTCTTTCTTGTAGTCGCTTGGTAATGTGACAAGAAAAAAATAGGAATTTTTTTTACCTCATTCCCACCGATCCAGATATTGGTGCCTGATTTAACCTACCATTAAAAATGTCAGCCTGTAAAAATACAAGCACTTTTTACATTACTGTGGAACTTGAAATACTGGAGTTACATTTAGCTACTCTGACTCATTATTAAGAGTATATTATGTAGAAGAGTGAGATAAGAGATGGTAACATTTTCTAATAGATCAAATATATACAGTAAACCTATAAAGGGTAAGGAGTGCAGATCCACTGCTTTTGACAGAAGATCTGCCAAATTTACTGAATGTACATAATTTCTGTTGCTATTAAAATAAGCTGTCCCCAACTGCAAGCTGCATAAGTCTTCATTTAATAAAGACAGTAGCTCAGTTACCATACCATTTTAGAATTTCTAATCCCAGCGTAAAGTGTATTTCTTGTTTGTGTAAAGAACTTCTAGTGTGTAGATCAGGGGAATAAAAGAACAGGCAAATTAAAAACACAATTCCCACATCTCAATTCTTCGTAGCAGCATTTGAGCAGCCCTGTGCATGCGCATACACCCACAGAGAAGGCTGTGGGTGGTAAATTCATTGACAAGCAGTTAAAAATAAAAGGCAAAGCCCACTTGGTTAATTGCTCATGTTGCCTGCTTTCACAGTTGGCATTTTCTCAAATGAAAATGAAGTACTCTTTTCCAGCATAGACTTTTAAGACAACAGATATGTTGAGCTGTTTACAAACCATTTCCTGAAATTTTACATCTAGAATATCTTTAACTTTCACTTGTAACATAGAAGCGAACCAGAAGAATAACAGTAACCATCAGTTTTAAAATTTTGAGTGGATGCATAAGTATAAACTAAGTTGTTTGTTATCAGTGTCTCAGTACAAAGACACCTATGGAAATCGGGTAAGTTGAAATTGTTATGTGATACAGTAGGATGAAAATCCTAAACTTTTTCACCGCTTTCCAGTGAGCATTATACTGCTATTTAGTGCAGGTGATTAGAGCATTGCACTAAAACTGTCAAGGTTATGGGTTTGATCGCTGTAAGAGCTGTTCATTTAAGAGCTGGACGTGATGATCCTTGTGAGTCCCTTCCAACTAAGAATATTCTGTCTAGCCAAAAGTAAATTCACACATTCTATGATGAGAGCAGCTGTAGTTCTTATAAGGTCCAACTGGTGAGTGGACCAAAACTATTCCCTCAATCAACACTGTTCTCTCAATTGATTGACATGATTGGTGAGTAAGAGCAGCCCTCACTTGGTATGCAGCTGGTGAATGAAGTACTCCAAGTGCTTCTTTCTCTCCACCAACTATAATCAAGTCTTTGAATGACACAGTCAGATTTTTTAGTCTGCATTGTTTATTTCAACAGCTGGATAAGACGAATCCCCTGGCCATACTGATCCACAAATTCTTGGAAGGCTTTAATAACAATTTAGTTGTACAGAAGATGTAAAAAACATCTTGAGGATGTGATTCTAATTAACAGATTTTATTCTAATTAATAGGGAACTGATTGGGAATATGGATGTGGGACCTACTTAGAAAGACTAAGTATGAAATGGTTGCATTTATAGTCTTCAAAATAGGAAAGCAGAAATACAGTAGAACCAAAAGAGGAAGGCAAATTTCAAGAGAAACATTAATTTTTATGAAAAGATTTGTCAGAAACTGTGAACCCTGTGAAGGAAAATATGAAGTGATATGAGTGATAAACCTGGCTAAACTGCATGATCTCGAACAAAAGAGGAAAACATTCAGAAAATGGAAACTGTATATCTGAAGAGCAGAAAAAAATGTGTTAGCAATGACCACATCTACTTGATGGAATACCTTATCTTTCGGGGTCCCTTCTAAACTTATGATTTATGAAGTACAGTGGCCTTTTGTGAAGTGTCAGCTTATATTTATATGAATAACATAGGTAGCTTAAATGATTTTTTGTTCCCCAATTCCTTTTGTCGTCCGTGTTATTCTTTTAACTTACCCACTCACCCCCAGGCATGTTGTGATGCAGTTTAATAAATCAAAAATATCCTGAGGACCTAACCGAATCTGGTTTCCATTTGTTGGTTTCTTTTTTTTTTTTTCTTTTCATCTTCCTCTCAGTTTCCACTGATTTACTATAGTATAATATACTTGAAAAAATAGAACAGTTTAAACTAGTTGGTGGAAACAGATGTTGAAAATTCTTGCTGTGGACTGCTTATGAATATTTTTTTTCCCCCAATCCACTTATTTTTAATTATATATTTAAATATTAGGGACATATTTTCCACCTGGTAGTTGATTCAGCATATTGCACCATAAATTCTGGTTTCTCATTAGCTGTATGCGTTTTTGCTTTGTCAGTAAAATACAGAATGAAAAATCAGCAATGGTTGTAGCTCCCAGTCTTCATCTAATAATTTTCTTTCCATTTACTTCCTCTTTCCTTTTATTGAATCTTATGGTGCAAGTGACCATCTACACAAAAGTGCAAGAGCTGGTGGCAGACAAATAATGACACCAGCACCTTTGCAAAACTGAAGCTCATAGGGAACTCCAAAACAGCTGCAGCAATAGGCAGCAGCCAAAGTTTGGAGTGTCACTGAGCACACAGAAGTGAGGACAGTTGGGTTAGTGAGGTAAGCAAACATCTTCATAGGCCTCCAAAAAATTCAGAACTGTGAGAACTATCTAATAATGAATTATAAACATTTGTTTTCAGGGATGCATTACCTACTTGCCAAAGTGTTTAGAATTGATAAAATAGGTTTATTTATGATTTTTTTAAAAAGATCCCTGTCCATCATTTTTTTGCTAATCAGAACAGTTCTCACATTTTTCAGCTGTTTGTTTCTGAATGAAAACTTTTTTTGCCTAAAGTAAGGACCTTTTGTTTTCCCTGAATCTGTAATACTGCAAGAAAAGTAAGAAAAGTAAGACTACATTTAATCATTCCCTCATTAATGGAAGAATTTAGAATATATTTAATGAAATATATTTCTGAAGCAGAAATACCTATCAGAAATCTGATGGTTTCGACCAAAACCAAACACATCCCTCTTTTCTAGGCAATAATGACAGAAACTACCATTACATCTCTACTCTGCACGACTCAAATGGATCCAGAATGGTGAAAGCACAGCTGAGACAGATAGTACAAGGGGTTGAACTCAATTGCGTAGAGAGGAAGTTCGGGCAGATGTTTGAACATAATGTCTTATATTGATAGTGTTGGATACTGATGCTAGAATTCTATGCATTTCATTTTCTGACAGAAATACTGGTTTGGGTTTTTCTTTTTTTTTTTTTTTTTTAAGTTTCTAGGAAAATGGAATTGTGGTTGTCTAATCAGCACTACTTTCTGGTGCCGTTTTGATATAATTTCCAAATCTTGATTTTTCACTTTTCCTTTAGAGGTCCATTGAAACTTTTATTGAATACATATACTCCTATTTGAGTTCCAGAAGTGTTTTCAATCATTCTGAGGACTTTATATCTGTATCTGCCAACTCACGAGCTCATGATTGCAAAGTACCTTTTACTATAGGTGTTGAAATCAGTAATAGAGCTTTCTAAGCTTTGTTGAAATGGTTACTCATACAAAAAAAAAAAACCCAAAAAACCAGTGAAATGCAGCTATCTACAGAATCAGTAAATTTCTTTTTCCCTTGTATTTTTTCTCTGTCTTTGCAATTGTTTGGCCTCTGGTCCTAGTGTAGTTTCACTGCCTACACATTTGATAGCTATAAAATATTTAATGTCAGAGAAGAAAAGGAAAAAAAAACAACAAACACTTTCTGTCCTAATTTACGTTCTAGTACTGTCACTAACTCTTACAAAAGAAGCATCTTACAATCTGTAGAGGAAAAATGTCTAAGTTAACCTTTAAATACTTTAGATAGTTGCTGCCTTCTGTTTCAGTGCAACATACTGAAGGAAACTTCCTTACAAACTGTTCTTGAAAGTTACACAGGATAATGTGTGCCTTAACAAGCCAAAATAAACATGTACAATAACTGAAAACCTTCTATGCTTGAAAATATTATCAAATCTTATGCACAGATGGATTGAGAGTTTAATTACAGCAACCTTTGAGTGTCATAGACATCACTGTTCTCTCAGAGCTGGATAAACAGTAACAAAAATACCCATCAGGAACTAGTTTGACAGATCTATATCAGTTATGATTGCAACAAGATGTTATTTCATTTATGTCGCCCAAACATCAAAAAAAAAAAAAAAAAAAAATTGCAATATCCTTCTTACTGTAAGGATGTCTATTTTTAGATGTCCAGTGGTGTTTTTCAAGTACAGCAGCAAAAATTATCAATATGCAAAGGCCTAATTAATATTTGAGTTTACTTAAAATGATGTTTTGAGTACTTGCTTTTTGGTGTATATGTGGAAACAACATACACACCTCCGAATTCTCCTTTGAGCATCCCCACAGCTGAGATGTTGCATCTTGTTTTTCTGCAATAACATTCCAGTAATAAATCTATGGTCATGTACACAGAATTGCAGGATATTGCCATGTATTTTTCTAATATAGAGCTAAATGCTTTGTTAGGACTGGAATGAATCTTACTACGGCAATTATAAATACAAATGACATAATACTCCCTTTGTTTTGATGTTTTCTTTACCATATATAAAAACTCTGTTTGCTACTAAAATGTAAAATTAAAAAAAATTAAATAAATAAATAGAAGACAAACTAATTGCATCTTTTATAATGGGAAATATCTTTCAAAAACCATAGGGAGTGAATAATAACCTATGCAAGCATCACTGTGCCACAGAGGAGCAAAATAACTGTTGGGAAGAAAAGCACTCAATAAAGTAAATATCATTCTACTGAGTTTATTGAGTAGTTTATAGACACAGCACGTGTCATTTTAATTATCCTCAAAATAATATACAACACATACCATCTTGTACATGACAGCACATATTTGTAGGTCCTGATATACATACTTGGGTCCTACTTTATTCCAAGAATCAGTGGGAATTTGCACTTCCCTTCAGCTTCTACAACAACTCACAATAATTAGGAAATGTTTAAATGTGTGAATGCAGACGGGCTGAATTGATTCCAGTAGTGCTTAGAGGTGGCTGTGTGAGCCAGCTCTGGTGGGGAAGCCAGTTACTTTGATGTGGCACTGTGCATGAGCTCGTGTATCCTACTGTACAGTATAACTTTGGATCAGGAATGTTTATGTGCCATCAGTACTTTAATTTGTTCACAGAGTGACTTAGGATGAAATATTTGGTTTCTGAGGGAAATATGAGGACAGTTGCATTTTCCTCATGTTGGTAAAAATTTAAAATACGTTGGTTGATTTATGCTGTTCATGATAATGCAAACTGAACAGAAGAAAGACAAAGTTCCCACTCTAGTTTCTACTATAACACTTTGAAAATTCCTTAATCTAGAAAACACTCTGAAATTGTTTACAAATATGACAAAAGCATGTCTAGTTTTGTTGCTGAACAGAAGAGGGGCTGATTAAGTGTTTCATTTTCAGCACGTAAGCTTGAAAAAAGACGATTCTGCACTTCTCAGACATTTTATTTCTAAATGCAGATGTTTTGTAAAGTTCATAATTTTAAGGCTTTGATATTTTCATTTTCCTATCCCATTTTAAAAGATCATAGTGGAAGGACTTGACATAATTATTACATCTCCCTTGTGTTTTATGGATAAGACTTATATAGCCAGGTGCTTCTTGTAACCACTTTTAATCATTCATTTCTAAAAAGGCAATTATGAATTCCCTATCCATGGTAAACATTTAACCTCTCATGTCAGCAGGGCCTATCTTGTTGTTCTAAAGAGATTTTAGCTGTGAAGTGCAGACGGATTGAATTAAGTGTTTCAGCTCCCTGGAAATTATATGAGCATCCTACCAACATCAGTCTAATCAGAAAACTATTTCCATTCTTCTGCCTTAAATAGTATCAGTCCAGGACGTGTACAGGGAGGGGGAGAATTGCTTTAACAAATTTCACTACCAAGTGTCCCTCAAATGGTACAAAGTGACACTGGAATTGAATAGAAGGTGCTGACTGTTATCTGTGGTTAATAGCATCTCTTGCTAGTCCCCATTCAGCTGCCAGTTAGCACAAAGCCACGACTGCACGACTTTTAAAGGGTCTGCATTAATACACCCAGACAATCAATGGTTTCTGCCCCTTCCACAAGGACATTGGTTTGTTACCATTGCTAGATGCTGTCAACAGAAAATGACACAGGAGTCACAAAAGGTAAAATGGTGTCAATTTAATCAGAGAACAGACAAAAGGCAAACAATGCTGTCCTGGAAAGGAGTATAGCAAGGAGACTCAGAGGTTGGCGTAAGCCACACTTGGCAGGTCCCAGTGAAACCAGATTGAAATTCAATGATACAAAATCCAGCAATGTGACACACAGGATGAGAGCTGTTGTTTCCATTCAATTAAAATCAGCGACTGCTGCTGGCATAAAATAAATTTGACAAAATACCAAGAGAACCTGTATTGTAGGTCAAACTATTTTCCTTCTAAACTGAAAGAAAATAACAGTGGGAAATGAGTTAGTGCAATTGTTGTCTAAATTACACAAAATAATAATAAAAAAGTCATCCTGCAATTTCCTGCTCACTGTAAAGTTAAACAAAACTCTACTGATTGAGACAATTCCACTATAAAACTAAGCAATTTAAAGTGTTTACATAATTATGAAAATAAGCTGCAAGAATTTTAAGATTCTTCTTTTTGGAATTCATACTGTGTTGTGGACGTAATTTCTCAAAAATCTGCTTTTTTTCAAGGATTTAGAGAAAAATAACATGATCTTGCTTCTTATTTGTGAAAAAATTGGTTTTACAAACAGTCCAGTTATGCATTTACTTAGTGTGTGTCTCCTGTACTGACAGAATATTGTAACCTGACTTGTACACCAATGCAAAGTTTGCAGCTTCCTCCTTCCTCTCTGTGATGACTCCTGTAAGGAAAGCTTGGTGCCCAGCCAGGGAAGGATCCAAATTGTGTCTGATCTGATCTGATCTGATCTGCCTGGGTTAGGAGAACATATCTCACATTAGGAGAACGAATCTTGCATGTGCTGTAGCCTAGATTCAGGTTTGCAAACAGTCAGACTCGGGTTCTCTTTGTCTGATGTTGAGTACCAAGCAAGAGTTCTTTTCTAGCTGATGTAAATCCAGACGGTTATTTAGTGTTCCGAAGTTGTGAATCAACTAGAGATGCCCTATGTCTCTCTCCACTGCACACACAAGAAATGTAAATGTTAGTTTTCTAATATTATTTGGGATAACTTTGGTCCTTTGTGTGTGTACATGAAAACAATCATGTGATGAATGATAATTGTTAGTGTTCAGAAAGCTCCCCAGATTCTTTTGCCTATGTAAACTATTAAGATGGGAAGACATTAGCAAAAAAAATCTTGATTTTTTTGAAAATATGCACTAAAAAAAATTAAGATTGAAAGATGCGCAAGATGATATAACTGCTATGGTCAGGTGAACCAGCTGTTTATCAATTATTGGTAATATATGAATGCTTATATTAATGAGCTTTCTGACTAATTAATCCATTAAACTTTCTTGTTCTGTTGTACTGATTATTTCTTATAGCAAAAAAAACAAGGTTTCTGAGAATTTACAAAGAGTTTTACATATGTGTAATTTCTTGACCTACATAATATGGCTAGAACTTATTTGAGTATTCTGAAGACCTTTCTGGTCATCTGCATGTCATTTCTGCCTGTAAACTACTTCAAAGTAAATGAAAGTAACCGTAATCAAAATGTCTTTGTAAGATGTAAAGTGACGAGGGCAGGTGCCGGCCTGGTAACAGCTCTTCAGTCATATGGCATTCTACTGTGGGAAACAGCTGGACTGTGATTTATGAATGAGGATTCGTTAAAAAAACATCAGTATTATCCTGCATGGACAATTAATCTGGTGGGAAGCCACCTAAACTCAGATCCAATGCAAGGCAGACTGCTGGCCTTCAGAAATAGCATGGTCAGCCTCCTTGATGAGGGAGCAACCTGTGTTATAAACACTCACAAGCAAGTAGACAGTGAAAAGAGTTGAAAGTACGACTGCCTAAACCTGATGTGTTGCTCAGAGCAACTCACTTAGCCTTGGCTTTATCTATCCTAACATAAGGTACCTGAAAGATAAGCTGTTATCATAAACTAAGTGTGTATGGCTCCTATAAAACAGATGGAAAGAAGCATACACATTCCATACTAGACGTGCGTGATTCGGATGGGATCACTTGGGCCTTGGAAGTGCATCTTTTTCTGTTGGCAACCATTTTGTTTTTCAGCTTGAGGTGCTTATTTTCAGGAGCTTCAAAGTTAGACAACATGAAATGAACACCTAATTTAATGATGTTCTAGTTCATTTCTGAGCAGCAATAAGTTTTATACAAAAGTATGATTTTAGAAAGCTACTTTAATGAGTGTTAACAGTGTAGCATGTCAGAAAATACATTTGGAAATTATAGAGTCTTGGTGATGAAAATATTATTAAAAGTAAGAAAAAGAAAAATTGAAGAAAGCTTTTGTACCTTCCAGTATACAATCATTGGATCTCATACGTGACAGAAATTTTGAACTTAGATTTTATCTATTTGAAGCAATATATTTTTTATGGAGTGTGAATCAAACTGATACTTTTGGTGGATCTGAACTGTTTTTGTACTACAAGTAACTACCATGGGAAGTTTGGAAATGTATGAACCTTTCTATTGATAACTCTGTCAGCAGAATTCTTTAGCATTCATCAGAATAAAATTTTAAAAGTAGATATTTTTAAGAAATATATTTAAATGGTAGTTACACACAGGGTAGTAAACATCAACTTCCAAGGAAACCACAAACAAAAAACCAACCAAACAAGAAAACCATCAAAGCTCTTATTGTTTTCTCCTGGGTTTTATTGGGTTTTTGTTGGGATTGTGTGTGCACATGGCTGTGTGTGGGTGTGGATGTGTGTAAATATATTCCAAATGTATTTGTCATGAGCCTGGATTCAAGACTTTTTCCAGACAGCACCTTTTTCACTCTTGAGTTAGAAGTTTAAGATAGATCAAGTCAAGTACAGCCTGAAAATTCCCATTTAATTCTTAAGGGAGGCTAGATGGTTACTTTATATGTGTATCTACACAGCAGAAGTCTAAAGTTTTTAAGGTTAATCCCATCTTATGCATATGTTTGAGGAAAGATGTTACACTTGGTTTCAGTACAAATGTCAGCAAAATCTTGCATATAGAGCTCCAATAGATAGTCAAAGAAATACTGTGGTTCTTGTCTAGATTTCCTTATACCATACTATTCTTCTTTTATTTCCATATGTTGAAATGCAAAGGATGAGTTTTGATTTGTTGTATTTTGAGAATAAAGCACTAACTACCTTAACTAATATATTTTGGACATTAAACACCTTAAGAGAAAGCAGTCTGATTTTTTTTCTGATTCAAACTTTTCATAGCAATTTTGTGGTCCCTTGGTTTTTTGACCGGAGAAGTGGTCAAAGATGATAAAAAACACAAAGATATTTCAAAAGTAGTAACACAATATATTACATATTTTGCCTGTTTACAGATTAAAAGCTGCCTATTATTGATGTCGTAAATGGTTTTCAGTTTGAATGGATTTATTTCTCAGCTGCACTGACACCTCAGAGGAAGAGAATAACATGCAAAAAACTTAAACAATAAAGCATCAATCTTTAAAACACAAAGGGACTGGGACAACTCAGCCACTTATTACAAACCACTTCTCCATGGCTGTGCAAGATATAAGATTGAGTCTCTACAGAACTAAATTAAATAAATACAGTTCAGGAGGTGTTTCTGATATATGTATAGCTCAGATACACAACACTGGTATCACAGGTTATCCCCAAGGCTATCTTATGGCTATTTTGTAATTAAGTATTAAACTTTACAAATCATATTTTTCTATAACTTCATTTGGTGAAAAACATAATTTGACTAGATTCAGTTGGGAATGACTCTATTTGATCACAGGGGCTGTTAAAATACCACACAACTGCAATGGAGTGTTCAGACTGGATAAAACCCTGAGTAAATAACCCAATATCATGGCTGACTCTGTTTTCAGCCAGGGACTTCCTGACATCCTTTCAGCCTGAACTATCAAAGAATGCTATTCAATTCTCATGACAACAATACTTTCTTATTCCTCCCCATTCCAAGAATTGCCTAGAATTTCTGTAGTTCAAATATACTTTTCTGCTTATCTGAACACTGTGTCATGAGATACATATTCCTTGTTCTTCCTCTACAATGTAAACTGTGCCAGAAAACATTATAGGCAGAATCATCACTGAAATCCCTAAATCTACAAATCTGTACATTGCTATATTTTCTACATGGCAAACAGTCAGGTATTTTCCTTCTCAGGAGACTATCCTCTATTCTATTCTTGCATTTATTTTTCCACACCCTTATGAACCCTTGTACAATAGTTGCTTCAGGGAAATTCAGAGTTTGAGAATGTTATAGCAAAAGAGGAGGAGAATTACACAAAGGTCTGTAAATCAAGAGTTGTTCCACATTATGAGTGTACCTTGAAGTCTCTGCAACAGTGAAAATGTAACAATTGAAGGAAATAAAATAGGGTGAAGTTGAGAGCTGTGTGAGGACTCTTCATCAGTACATGGGAGAAATGGGTCCTGAAACATGCACATATGGAGGATAATAGCATTATTTTCAAGAGGTAATAAGAGTTGGACAACCTGAGCACCTCTAAGAATACGAGAGAATCTCTGTGTACAAAGAGGAGCTAAGCTGAACCCTGAGAGACAGACGGCAAAATGTAAAGTTTGGATGTAAAAGAGCTACTTAAAACTCATTATTATATGTGTCTTTATTTTATATTAAAATTTTACATTTAAAGTCTTCATTGAGTTGCTTTTGCTGTACTGAAACTCCATTTGTTTCAGATTATGGTATGTAAAGAGGAAAAGAAGTGTGAAATCAGTGGTAATGTGGTCGAAGCAAAATAAGCAATTCTGGTGCAGGCTCACCTCAAATGCTGTGTGCAGTTCTGGGCACCACAACAAAAGAAAGATATAAAGGTATTAGACAGTGTCCAAAGAAGAGCCATGAAGATGGTGAAGGGTCTAGAGGGCAGGCTGTGCAAGGAGTGGCTGAGGTCACTTGATTTCCTCAGCCTGGAGAAGAGCCTGAGGGGAGGCCTTAGATTGTTGTCTACAGCTTCCTCAGGAGAGCGAGTGAAGAGGCAGGCACCGATCTTTCTGGTGACCAGTGACAGGACCCGAGGGAATGGCATGAAGTTGTTTCAGGGGAGGCATATTCTGGTATTAGGAAAACATTCTTCACACAGAGGTGTTTGGGCACTGGAACAGGCTCCCCAGGGAAAGGGTCACAGCACCAAGGACGACAGAGCTCAAGAAGCAGTTGGACAATGCTCTCAGGCACATGGTGTCATTTCTGGGGCTGTCCTGTGTAGGGCCAGGGGTTGGGCTCAATGATTCTAATGGATCCCTTCCCTTCCAACTCAGAATATTCTACAAAATACAATTTAATAGCACATTCAGAGAAAGAGCATTAATCTGTGAACTCCCCCAAAAACACTTGTCTTTGATACTATCAAACTGTGGGTTCATACCACACTCTTCTGATCTCCCTGCCATGTCCCTTTTCCTGGTTTCCTAAGCCTTTGGTGTAGAAATTCATATTTAGATCATTTTAACGGGCTTGTCCTGAGCTTCATCCTGAAAGATAACCTAATACCTGCTGAAAGAATTATGTCCTGGTTACTAGAGAGGGAAAAATGATTTTCTAAGAATAACTATTTCCTTAAGCTTTCTTACACCTTTCATTTTTATTTATAATGTACTAAATGGTGTGAACACCTTCCTGCATGGTAGAAATTTTTATTAATGATAAATCCAGTACTGGATAGATGCACAAACAGCATACACTCTTTAAAAAAGATGTTTCAAAGAATCGTATAAACCATAGGTTAAGTAATCCTTAGCTCTAACTGGTTTTGTGTTTTTCTGTATATTGAATGAAGCATTGAACAAACTCTGAAAGATCTTTCTCATTTCCTAGTACCATGCATACATGGACAAAATCAGTCAAGCAGGAAAATAAAGAGATAACTAGCAACTAAGCATCTATTTGCATTCCCAAGGGGCTCTGTGCATTCTGATGTGATATTTCCACTGTAACTTTAGTAGTTAAAAGGAGGATTTCACTTGAAGTCCTGGACGAAGGATTATTGATCCAGAAGAAAGGAAAAATAAGAAAGAAGCAAAATTACCTTCTTACCTAAAGGTTCTAAAAGTTTAAAACTAGATTTTTTTTCCTAAAATTTTCCATCCAACCCAACCCAACCCAACCCAACCCAACCCAACCCAACCCAACCCAACCCAACCCAA
>VWZT01011409.1:25104-48429 GCA_013397055.1 Pachycephala philippinensis | reverse complement strand
ATTAAAACGGGATATGCAAGAAGCTGTTGTGCATAAGATAGGTTGGGGGTTTTTTGAACAGATGGATAAACTGACAGATATTTGCAAATTTAAATGTTCATAGTTAAAACAAGAGCTTGCTTTTCTGAGGGAGTAAAGAGGTTGGAGATTTTTCAGGATTGTGGAGTAACTTATTTCTATTTAAAAGCTAAAAAGTTCTTTAAAGAAAAAAACCTAAGAGAGGTGAGGATTTACTGGTTATTTTTTAGGTTATTTAAGTACACTTCCATTTACAGAAAATTACTGCAACAACTAATCAAAAGTGCTGAGACTTAGTATCTGAACTTGAATGAATTCAATTACACACCTTAAATGGATGCCTAAATATGTTATGTATTAATTCCAGTATGTTTTATTTGTTGTGATGTTTCTACATGCTGAAGTAAAAGCTTCTCTTTAATATCCTGCTTTTATAGAAACCATTTGTTAATTGCTTGATGTAATAGCAACAAATATCATTAAAGACTATGCTGATGCTTACTGACATAATTTCTGAACAAGAGTAGAGAAATGAGAAGAACTTTTATCTGTTTGTTCTGATCTAATGCCAGTAGTGTGGAGGTGGGCAAACCAAATTTTTATATTACAACATACATTTAGGATAAGAACACCTAAGATGGCATTAAACTCCTTCAGTTAGATAAGAGCTGCACTAAATATTGTAATATGTTTATAGGACAGAGGAACATGATTTTATTCTTTCATAGGCTACACTTCCCCTGTTATTCGACCCAGATCACACCTGGCTTTTAATACTTTGTGAACTTCTCAGTTTTCAAAGGCCTTTTTTTCATCCTTGTTTCTTCAACTAAAGAAAAAAGTGGATGGTGACATATTTCTGTTCTATAGAGCTGTACAGGAGCTATTTACAGCATGTATTTGTCATAGAGTTTTGCTAATTGAAACATAACGTGAAGATTATGCACATCAAAAACACCTTTCCAGTGACTAAATTAATCCATGTTATTCAGAGGACAAGCATGATGCTAGTGGTTCCTTTAAGAAATCTAGCTTTCTAGATCAGTTAAACATCAAACGTCCCTACTTTCACACAAAGTGTTTTCATAATAAACAATGTACATCACTCAGATTTTATGTCTTCTGCCTGTTATGGAAACTTTCTGTAAAGACTTTGGTGACGCCTCGTGGAAAACTTTGAAAGTTCTTTTTTTTTTTTTTCCCAAGTAATTCTGCAAATATTATCAAGTATTTGTTTTTCTTTTCTCGTTGTAAGATGCATTACCTAAGACAACAGATGATGTATCTCTGTGATGAGTCTCTCTGTTAAAGTACCATTATTTGATCATGATATATATTCTGAGTCATGATATACAACACCATTTAATTCCTTTTATTGTTTCAGGCAAGAAAGGGGGCATTAATGGCAGTAATTTCCATTTTGGTCCTTGTAGTTGAGACTGTCGGTCCTAAAATAATGTATCAAGCCTGGAGCATCCCTAGAGGAAGAGAGCAACATTTTTTTCTTATTCTGCCCTCCCCTGCACCCCCACCTTATCCCTCCCCAGGTTATGAAATAAAATAATTTTATCATTCTACCATACAGGTAACCCAGTAACACAATCCCTATATGGGCAGGCTAAACATCAGATATGGCACAATTCCAGTTTATGCTTGAGCCTTTTACTCTCTGTAGTGTGCACTGTTTTCATATCTTTCTGTTAATTATATTTTCCTTAGATGACAGCTGACTGGTGAAAAGAAAGGGTGAAGGCTTGTGGGAGTAGGAGTGGGCTGTTTAAATGTGATTGGAAGGAACTTAACTCTGCATAAAATTATGTGCCTATGTTGGGTCAATCTACCACCCATATACTTTTTGCATGTAACTGAAAAAGAAGAGAGACTGGAGGGTGTGAGGAGGACCCTAAAATTAAATATTGTAAAGATATCAATAAAGAAAGAATTTAAAATAAAAGGAACTTTTTCTTTCTAACCTGAGGAGGGGAAGGTTTCATGGAATTAAAATTCTAAATGTTGCCTATTTCTTTATCTCTAAGCATCTTTTACTGGATACTCTCAGTGAAATGTGGGTGGCACTGCAGTTTACAGATATGGTATGAATGCTCTTTATTCTCTTATGTGGATTTTTTCAGAAATGAGAATAGTGGGTTCCATGAAAGACCTCATGTAAAATCTAGATATAATAATATAAGGGTTTTTAAATGTAAATCAACTATGCATCTGTATTTTGTTTTCTTCTACCCCTCCACTGTGCCCATTCCCAATCAATGAAACAAAGGAAAAAAGAGAGCAGAAAGACATTGACAGGGGCTTCACAATGAAGGACAGTTTTACACTTAAAGCACAAATGCACTTGTCATGTTTGTAGTACATCATATACTCTCTCAAATTATGCTGTTTAAAACCAGTCTTTTCTGTTTGAGATTTTGAGTACAGATAGAATTTTCTGAGAATTTACAAGTAAATTTGTTTCTTAGTATATGAGTTAATTTGAAAATTGGTTTAAAAACTTTAGCACTTTCCTATCAGAATGTCACAAATATTTTAAATAATAAAATAGTTCTTCAGACCTGCTACTTAACAAAATCATTGAATTGAATGATTCAATTCAATGAATCATTGAATTGAATTTTGTTACACAGGCATTATCTATATTCTGAATACTCATTTTAGGATTATGTATTTTTTTTATTTTTCTAGTATTATATATAAATGACAATTTAGTTTCAGTGATTTGAAAGACTGACTACTTTTTTCCTCAAAATTTTGCCTCATTTAACTGTTAAACACAAGATTAGTACTACTTTTGAGGAGAGAGGTACGCCGCATTTTATTTACTTTGAAATTATTTCTGTTTATGCTCTTTCCTTCTTTCAGATACATTCCCCAGTTCTACTTTTTTATATAGGGAAAGAGAAGTCTAGTTAGTACATCTTTTTTCTGTACTTAAGGCAGAAAAACAAGTGTTTTATACCTCCAAATTTTAATTTAATTCCCTTAGATGCTCATTAGCCCAGACCTGGAAGGCTAGGACATTTATCCTGTTGATTTCAAAGGTTACAGAATTTCAAGTTCTTTCTGTTCTTGCATAAATAGGTGAAAATGAGAATACTCTACTCCAGTCAGTAGTTCAAAGATAGCTGATTAGGTTTTATAGAGCAACAAAACTAGCAATGCCAGTCTGTGAGCTCAATTCAAGTTTCCTTTGACAAAAGCATCAAGGCCAGCTGAGTAGAATAGAAGTGATAAGAATATAGCTATCATTCATATTATCCATTTGTTATTCTTACCTGTTATTTGCAATGGATTGCTAATAGCAGGAACTTGACAAAAAAAGACTGAAGGCATAGTAAAAGTAAAATCCTTTAATATTTTGGTAGAAAAGTTCACCTGACTAATTGGTTTCTTAATTCAGGTTTTTCTGTGTATTGTGATGAAAGATACAATGTTTTCTTACACATTTTCAGAATACTGAAAACATTAAGTCTTTTATCTTGGGGAATCAACTTATCAATAGCCATGTTCCCTTGCTTAGAATCATGCATTTCTTCAATTAGATTGTAATTTTGATTAGGTTCCCTCCCTTCAGCTCTGTGTTGAAAGCTATTGTGGAGGAACTTGCCAGAATCAATAAGGATACCTGATGTCATTCCCATTTTTGACCACAGGTATACTCTTTAGGTCTTTGGCATACTGAGAATTTAGTAAATTTAATTTGAAAAAATGCTATTTGGAAGTCTTGTGGGGTGAAATTTTCACTTACCATTATTTTTTGACATGTCTTTTCAACACTGTTATCATCCATGATGCTGATGATACTACTCATTTTCAAGTCAAAAATATTAATTAAAGTTACATTACAATAAGTGAAAAGGCTTAATATCATAACACGTTATTTAATTAATAAACTCTTAATTACTTCCCAAACAGCCTGATTAATTTCTTTTCTTACTGTTTATCTACAAATTAATCTTACAACTTGAATTAGTACATTTATTAATAAAAAGATTTTTATGAAGTGTTCCAATAAGTTAAAAAATTATGAGTTGTACATTTCTTTCTGTAGTTTGACAAAATTGAAGATTTAATTTATTGATGATTTTACATGATCATTTTTATCATAGCTTTGAATTAGTTTTCTACATCTATCTGATTTAGAGTTGTTTTGCATTAGGCTGGAAGTCATGTACATTAGTTCTGTCTCAGTCGATCTAGTTAATATTGATAGCTATAATGAATAAGGAGCTTTCCTGGGTGAAGGGCTTGGTGAATTAAAGACAAAGGAATCTGCTTCAGCAATGAGAAACCTGGTTAAAACACTGATATTTGAGTAACACTTAACAGACACTATCAAGTCTAGTCTTCACCAAGGAACTGGGAGAAAATCACGGTCTCCCTAAAATATAAATATGCATAGTAAATGGATGCATAATGTGTGCATGAATACTTTTTTCATTTCTGGCATAATGCTAGCATAATAAAATTATGAAAAAGGCCCAAGCAAACTACAGAACAGAAAAGGAGCCAGAAATAATGCACAGAATTTTGAAAATCCAAAACTAATAAACTAAGCCAATATGTGTGTGCATGCTTAGGTATATTTTCAAGCGAGACTCATCTTTAGCATTTCTTAGCATATTCAGGTTCCAAATAGAGTGAGAATTCAGTAATGCAAGTTTATTTTTATTGTGAGTTTTGCCTTCCTCCTCCTCCTTCTGTTTGTTCATTGTATTTACAAGCATAGGAAAGCTCTGAGCTTAGAAAGTAAGTTTTTTGATGTCCAGCAGAAATAGTACCATCCAACTCAGTTATGACATTTTGTCTCACCGTACTTATTAAATTTTCTCAGCAGGCTTCTCTGTTCTGAATGCTCAGCAGCAGCCAGCTCTTCACTTCTATAAAACATCTAAGCTCCATAAAGGATCCATTATCTGTAGAATCCTAAATACAGTCCTTACACAGAAGCAGCACACAGAGGAAGCACTCTCATCAGGCACCATCTGATAAGAACATCATAGAAACATCATCTGTTCCTCTGGCGGGGGTGGTTAGTATCTTTAGCCTAGTCATGTAGAACTGTGATAATTGAGGTGTCTCAGCTTGGTCACAGTCAGTGCCATTCTTATGCAGTTTGCTAGCCAGTGGGACTAATACAGCTGTATTGCACTAGAAGTCAAATTGTACCAGAATGCACACAAGTATCACTCAGGAAAAGGTTTTGATGCTTTGCCCATCTAGTTATTTCTTCTTGCTTGCTAAAAACTGTTGCCAGAGATTTCTTTCGCCTTTTTTCTAACCTTTTTCTACTTTTGTTTGCTAAGATTTTTTTACTTTTCCCCCAAGAAATTTGTTTTTTCATAGAAGTAAAAAGTTTTCATGGAAAATATGAGTTATGGTAAAACTTTCTGGGCTTTAGGGTGAAATTATTAATTATAAAGGCCACTACAAAGAATAGACCACAGGCTTAGTGGTTCAGTTAATCAGCTCAGGAGTGAGCAAAATTTTAATGTCTACACTAATTTATTTAAAGCAAGAATGAAGTTTAGTTCTTTCTAAAGACAAGCAAGTACCCTCATGCCTAAGTGTCATTGAAGAGATTATTTGCTTAGTGATAAATTTCAAGTTTTTGCTGGTGGAAAATGAAAATAAATTTCAACCTTTTGACATTTTATATGTGAAACCGAATTCTTGTTCACCAGATGGTGTTTATATAAAATTTACTTATTTGCTGCCCACAGCCCCAACTTACGGTGATCTCGTGCATTCTGACAGCTCAAATACTTAGTTGTTTATTTTTACCCTAAAATAAATCAAATGGTGTTCTGTGTTTGAAATCTAGTGCAGCTTATAGCTTTTTCTGATGTAAATTTTCACAAATACTCGTTTTCTATGAATCCAGATAAAAAGTGATATTCACAGCATTCTCCTTGTACAATTGAAAAGGAGAAATACAAGAATACTTGACATAAGCAAGTGAAATATCAGATTCTGTTGAAACATATTTAAGGAATAACTCCTACTGTTCAGATGATGGCTATATTTCATCCTCCGGTTCCCCAAATAAAGGCAAATTGTACAAAAGGGATGAGCAGCAGGCAAAGAGGGTTTATTTCCTCAAACAAACAAATCAACATTTGGAATGACAGAAAGTATCTCCAGTAGTCACTAGCTGCTACTCCACAAGACTCTCATGGTTTCTGTGTTGTATCTGCCACCTTCTCATACCTTGGATATCTCTTGGATATTCATGTGCCTCTTATCAGTGCAATTTCATTCTGAAAATGCTACTGTAATGTAAAGTCATTGTAAGTAGAGGATGTCTATTGCAGATTTTGATAATTTAATTCTGGTAATTATGTATTCTTATAACCGCAATAACATATGCTTGAAAACTACCTTTTATATCTACATATAGGTACAAAAAGTTGATAATTTAAGTCAAAATCATTAGTTAGTACTTGAAAGTTATGTAAACTGCCATGATATCACATTTAAGTAACAGGAGCAATTTTCGTGGCATCTGAGCACTCAGGAAGACTGCCAATCTTCAAATGAGTTCCCAATGCCAAAAAGAAAGTGCAATTTATAGTTGCTGAAACATAAAGCATCTGCTGTGTTCTATATTCTTTTTCTCTATTCTTTTTTTGCTATTAATTCTTTGTTTATATCAGATGCAAAAGCAGGGGTTTTTAAACATTGTTCTTACCAAGCTTTGAGGCAAAACGTCTCAGTTCAGAAAACTATACTTTCGATTTATTTTTTGTTTTGTCTTTCTCTTGCTTTACAAAGAGGGCTCCACAGAATTTCTTTCTCAACTCTCTTTTATAAGTCTCAGAAGATGAATTTCCTGTGTTGCCTGGGAAACAGCTTTAGGTAAACCAAAAAAACCACATTTAGTTTGGTATAAAATCGTTGACTTGGAGAACTTTATAAGTTTAGAGTTTTAAGTATATTGGCACCTATTACGCTTGTGCAACTGATAAGAGTTCTACAAACATGGGCATCTTTATATTATGAAGCTTTCTGGCGGGCCCTTTGCCAGAAAAGCATGAAATAACATTATGGACTCACTGGACCGTTGCCATGGAATTTTCCACAAGGCAGTTTGTGAACTGATTATGGATCCTTCATAAGCTACAGAGAAGTTCAAAGGGATCATTAATTACAGTAAAATCAGGCTGAAAGTTGCAAGTATCTGCTTTTAAAAAGCATCAAGATCAAATGAATCACGGGCTTATCAGCTAACCCTGCTCCAGACTGAGCAGTACGAAACACATAGGTGCCATAAGAATTTCTTTGGAACACATCTCGGGTGTTTCTGACAGCACTGTTGTATGGATGTGTGCGGATAGATGCAAGTTTGTCTGGCCTCTGATGCGTCTCCATGCTGGGCTGATGGGGCTGAAAGCCTTCTAAAGTGAATCTGGTTCACAACCACCTTGCTTGGAGCATATGTCGAGTGAATCTGAAACTTTTTACATATACATGTGTGCAACTGCACCCTCTTCAATTTTATAAAGAGAAGAGTTCCGATTACGGTAGAATTTATGGAAAAAAATTGAAAAAAATTGTGAAATAAGGGGAGACCTTCATTGGTTGTAGAGAATGAGTTCATAAAACCCCTTTGAGTGTGTGTTTTTTCATTGCTGTTGACACCCTTGAAACATTTGGGATGAAATACACAATTCCTATATGAGAAGTTATTAGTTTTATTTAATAATTTTAATATGTACATCACATTAAATGATTTCTCTCATTTGTTTCAGGATGAGTGCATGATACCACATAGTAAAAATTCTTTTCAAGAAAATCTTATAATACTGTAAAAGTGTTTAAATGCAGTGGTTGTTGTTCAGAAACCTACCTGTGACAAAATATAGGAATTTTTTTCCATTTTTTTTAAATATATGTTTACTCATTAGTTTCAATGTTCTCATTTTTTACTATCCTTGCAATGTCATCTGTGTGGGACTGTGTAGTGTGTGTTGGTGCGTGAGAGAGGACGTAGAGCAAAGGAATACAAAAACTCTTGAAACATTTCACTACTGCAAAAAGTAGCAAAATAACACATTTTCTGGTGACCACACTGGCTACAGGTTAACATCTTGCTACTCAAGACTTGCATAAATCTTTTCAAATGTTCTCACCAATGATATATTGTGTTCTGGCTGTTCAGTATATTAAAATCATATATAGTAAAGTCCAGAACTAGTTGTCTTACATGATATTAATTATGCCCATAAAATTTCTAATGGGGGAGTCAACCCTGATTAAGTACTTTCTGCACTATTAGCTATAATAAATCTAATATAATGTTGACTTTAATTATTATTTATACGTACACAATTATGGGCCAGTTTCCAACTCCTTTAAAATTTAGTTATTTTTTTTATTGGTTAGAAAATTAGCATCAGACACTTTATGATGAATGTGAAAGATATCCAGAAATTCAGTAAGCTCACTTTTATTGTAGTTGCCAAGATGTTTTCTTGATATACCCACACTGTCGCAGCATATTTGTCACATAGCTTTGTGAGGAAACAGGTCACAAATAGGTTTGTTTCAGAGTGAGAAAAAGATTTCCATTCCATTACTGAGAAGAGACTCTTTTATCAATATTTTATTGAATCAACTAATGTACAAATAGTAACAATATTGTCAGAGGAGGAAATCAGGAGGAATCTTTAGTTATATAGCAGTTGTACTGCAATGCAAATGCAATGTCTAGAATTTAGGGCTCTTGACAGTCAAGTAGTGACAGACAGAGAATTTCTTATAGGAACTTGCAGGCTAGATTGCTCCATAGCCCTCTTTTAGGTGAAAACAGACCAAGTTAAGCACTTATTTTGCCGTACAGACCAAAGGATATGATGTGGGTACTAATATATATGTCTAAGGATTTAGACACTAAAATAAAACAAAAACATAATAAAAAGTATTGTTATGATTACCCAGGACTTTCCTTCTAAATAAAAGCATATTTTTCTGGATTTTTTTGAGATCTGATTCACGTTTAGGGATATATATAAAAATATGTTTTAATAGACTAAACAAGGTGATTTCATGCATACATGTTTGTTGCCTCAAATTAGATGAGATCAATTGAAAACAACAAGTAAAACTGGAGGTATGAATCATCAAGTGTAGACACTGCATCTGTTCAACTAGAATGAACCTAGTACTTCTCTGTATGGGTTATTTTTTAAAAGACTTCCTTTCATGAGAACTGTCTTTTGCTTTACTTTGCAGTAATTTGCTTTGCCTTTTGCTTAGATTAAGTAAGTTTGAAAGCTCAGAATGTTTCTGTCTTTGTAAAGCATAACATATACTACAGTTTTCTATAAAAGATTGCTTTAACAATGATATAGCTATATTTTCTACTAGTACTGATATTTACCAAGGGGGAAAATCATTCCCTTTTGTTTAGACTGTCTGAATGATAGGCTTTTGTATAAAACACAACAAGATAAGAGTATAGGTAAATATAAGGGTTTATTAACGAATAATTCAGATATTTTTAATTTTAGTGAGAATAATTCAAAGACAGTAATACATTTATTTTCATTGTCTAGTCCTAGTGTGCAAGTAAGCTCAGCATTCTCAGGAAATTAGGTAGTTTATCTTTATCCTTAGTATAGCACTAGACCTTCAGGAAGAACTATCGTCCTTGGGTGTCCCTCCAGTCTTGAAAGTGCCTAGCTGTGAATGCAGATGAAGAGACTGAGTGTGTACAAGGGCACAAAGACTGGTTACAAAGAGCGACATATAAAGAAATTGGTGTCACAAACATGACAGTCCTTGAGGACAGTGGAGAGACCGTAACAGGAATAGTATTGCACTTAACATTATTTGTTTCCTGTGCCTTGGGCAGAATAATTTTGCTGTTGATCTGTTCAGTGAGAGAGACAATATGATCCTCTCAAGTCCTTTCACTTGTACTGTGAGATTTAGCAACTCGTTAAAAACTTTTTCACTATTGAAATTACCAAATATGGGTAATATACTACAGTAATAATTATATCTTAAATAAAGTTAAAATTAATAAGGTGCATGATTTCACAGCAGAATGCTTTAATCTTTTACTATTCATCTTTTGTCTTCTTTTTAGCTATCTAGATTTTTAAACTATGATTTGGAAGTAGTCTATAATGTAACCCCATTATTTTGGCCTGAGAAACTAGTCAAAAGTTCAGATTTCAGTTTTTCTGTTTCCAGTAGGAGAAGAAATTGATTAATTTGAATTACGATTTTCTGATGCAATTATTGTTTTTTATAAAAGAGATACAAACAGGTTTGGTTTTTTTTAAGTCATGATTCTAGAATGGCTAAAAAAACAAGGGACATCACTTCTATTTCCTGTAGCTTTTCTACTGATAGGCACATCATTCCCCAAAAACCTTCCCCCTGCCCTGAATTCTACTGCTACTACCTGGCTTCTGCAATTGTCCATTATTATTTCTCTGCTGACACTTCAACTCATGGACCTACAGGTAAACTCGGAAATTCTGAGTGCTGTTCTCTTTCCATTCAGATCATATTCTTGAGCAGATTTCATGTACTTTTCTTGAGAATGGATTTTTGCCTAATAAGGATATTTGAGTTTCAGAAAACATTTTTTTTCTAGAGTATTAAATGAAGAACATTGATTACGGCCACTAGTTTCAACGGTATTTTCTTTATCAAAAAGAAAGCTTTCTTTACCACAAAGAAAGCTTTTTTTGTATTCCCATGGCTGAGTTACCAGCTACAGCTGGGCTTACTAGTATGTAACTGGGACAAGTAATCAAGGAGGCTGCATAAAGCAGGCTCAAATCATTAGCTCTATCATTATCAAACTTCTGGGAAGAAATGGCCTGTTTCACTTAGCAGTTTTTCATAAAATAGCTTGACACAGTTCCTAGTAGAATACCTTTCAGGTACTTTTAGTAGCACAAACATGTAGATGTGGCTGTTCACCATAAAGGAGTAAACAGAAGACCCAAATTTCATTATCCGGTCTGGAGTCATGTGGTGAAAAATTATCCGGGTTTGTTTTATTAGGACACAAAGGTGTGAATCCATAGTTATTATAAATAACTCATTTAGGACTAGAAGTTGCAGCCAACATCTGTAAGATATAGTGCTGTTCATATCTTTTTCTTCATTGGTTTAGCCATAGAAAGTGAAGCCTCCCCTCTTTCTGTTCACTTTTTGCCTTTTCCAATCCACATGCAGATGAATGTGATAGAAAGACCTGATAGTGTCTGTATTTAGACTTGTGCTCAGATGTAGGAAGCTGACTAAAGTGGGAGAGTCCAGTGGGTATGTCTGAAATGTCTTCTGAACTGAATCCATACTCAGGTTTAGCCCTTGTAGGACTGTGGGACAATCCAGTACAAATACTTTATATGTATTATCCTCTTTATTACAGTCTCTGCTACAATCCTGTCTGCACTGTGAACACTGAGATTAGCTAATCAGTCACCACATATTTTGATGGGTCTGGAGTGACCAATCTCAAATTGACTAGCTAGCTGTCTGTGACATCATCCCTGTAGGGTTTAATTATCATGCCTCTACACATGAGATAACATTTTAGTCAGGCTCAGACCAGGATATCAATGTAAAATTGTAAATACTTCCTGCTTAGCTGCAAATATACTTTAAAGGCAATAGGGATATCAATTGCTGGTCTGGACCTTTTCTTAAGTTCATCATTTCTTTTGGCAGTGCTGATGTAACAAGTGATTAATTTCTCCCTACCTGCATGACATATGGTTCCATTACTTACTTCCCACCCTTTATTTTGTACTTGGTGACATCAATCACCTTATACTTAATTGAAAAGTCATTGTGGCATATCTTGTGAAGGAGTTGGTGGAAGTTTATAATAGGTAAGGGAACTTCTGTAATGAGAAATTAGACACCTTGCTCATATTTAGACATTTCAGACAGCTAGTGCTGAGTTCAGCTGATCAAAATAGGCATCTATTGCCATTCAAGATGTTATTAGTGTCATTCTTCTTTTCCGCAGACAAAGAAAACAGGTTTTCAGATGGCGATGTTTAGTGTCTATCAGCTCCATGAAGGTGTCTCAGACAACTTCAGGTACTGTCAATGTATAGAGAAATAAATAGAATTCCTTAATTTAGATAAAGTGAATGTTACTCTATCATTTCCAACTGTCCTTTGATTTAGCTTATTTTATTTTGGTTTTAAACAAATGATTGCCTCAAGACTTGTTTTCATCATTATTATTGCTTGTTTGTGGATAGTGCCATTGATGCCTGCATATTTTCTTAAGTTAAATAAACAGCAGGAATATTTTAAAAGAAAACTAGTAAATAAGCTGACATTTGTGAAAATATGGAAATGTACCAATGTCTTAATTAATGGATAACTAGATAAATATATTAAATACACTTCCAACAAATTGCTTTAGCTTCTAAATAAGCTTTAAAGGAATCTATGCTGACTTCAAAGTTTTCTCATAAAAAGGATCATCAAGTGAAAGAACATCAAGGTATACATGAACTGGACGTTTGTCACTAACACAAACTTATCACCTACCAATAGGCTAAATTCTGAACCTTAATATTAAATGAACTTCCCTTTTTTTTGTGCATGCAAAGAGAGAGAGTGGTGACTTTTCTACCATGTCAGATGAAGGGGAAAAAATAAAAAATGATAGGGGCACAAAGCTATCATTTTTTCCTGGGTTAGTTGCATTCCCTAGTGATTCTACTGAGTGATGGAGGTTTCATGTAAACATCAATGACACTGAAAACTGGTTTATAACTCAGTGTGACAGCTAGTATAGTCTCAGAATTGCTTTGCTGTAATCCACCCTGTCTTTCTCAGTTAGCAAATATTATCCCAATTACAGTTATGCCAAATATAGGCAGAACAGATGCTTCTTACAAGCAACAACTAATTTCTAACTGCAAATTTATAAATATAAAAACATTGATTGCCAATTCAAAGTGCATTACATCAATGATTAGAAGAGAAAAGACGAAAATATTGTTATACTATGACGTGGCCTCATCAAAGCCAAAATCTTTATCGATGTTTCTGGGGAAATGGGATTGCAGTGACAGAGCTGGGTAAAGATTAAACTAAAAGGTGGAGAAAATCTTGACAGAATCCATTCAGATAGAATTTAAGTTCCAGTTCTTTTTGGTAGAGAAATGTACATTAACTAGAACAGTTACAGTAGATGTAGAATTATAAAATAAATGGATACTCCCAGAATAGAATATAGCTGTAATTTCCACATAAGTTAATCATAAACAACTTGACAAAACTGTCAAGTTAGATATGTGGAGAAGAAAAAAGTAAACCCCCACATTTTTGCTCCTATGATGCTGTTCTTTGGGTACTAGCCATAGTGCGTTAACATGTACTTTCAGAGAGAACAAAAGTACCTCCTGTGAAACTGTGAGAACAGTTGTACCAGGTCTCCAGCCCAGTATCATCGTACTAAATGTATTCAACAGTGGGTGCCCAGGAAGCAGAACATGGCAAGTTCTTGGAATAGTTTCTTTTTCTACGTGATGTCGGTATGACCACAAAAAAGGTCTAGATATAGGTTGTGCAAGATTCCTGTTCAGACTTAGAAAAGTATATGTTCTTTTGCTAGTTGCAGTAATTAGAAAAAGACTATAAAACTACAAAGGTTTAAGGAGAAAAAGAGGGGAAATGCTGATAAGTCTAAATTATTACAGATACTGACAATTATGTTTTTATTTCTGTGGGAACTGACCACGTTTATTTCATGTTCCAGTCTGTCTGACTGGTAAAGAAAACTGATTGTTATTTTTGGTTCAAAAGCTTTATAAATTAAATGAACAGCATAGCATTTTTACTATTCATCAACACAGGTTCCTCAGAAGCATGTAATGATCTCACCTTCGAGCTTGGGATGGGATACCTGAGTTTGAATTTTTTCATGTGAAAAAGGATTTTGAGGCTGTATCTCCCAATTTCTGAAGGAATACAAATATTATATTTAATAAGGATAACTGTATCCTTTTTTTCTCAATTCTCACTGACACATTTTTCAACGAAAGTGGCAATGTCTGCTAAATATCGTGCTGACCTGATTTTTTAGTGTGTTTTAGCTGTATTAAAGAGTATCTCCAGTTCCAACTGAGTCCTTGAAGAAAGCAGGACTGTGCAGATTACTAATGCGGCTAAGTATCAAACAAGTGCACAGGAGTCAGCCATGCCAAAATGGCAACAGTCCTGGCTCTTCATGGCAGCAGAATGCCATGCATCTTGAGAAATTTCCTGGGGCAATCTTACATGTCAGCAATCTCTTCTCAGGATGTTTTGAGGATTACAGACTTGAATTTTGGTACTTAAATTACTTCTGAGTGCCACATTTGGTGCCCAGGAGCCTCACATCTGCAAAACAAAACTTAGATTAGAATTTTTCTCTGCTTTCATGGTTCTTAACTTCAAGTTGATCTTTTATAAATTTTAGTTGCAAGTACTTTGGAAGCATAGAATATTCAGAGACTATTGAGTAATTATTCTTTATATAGAGATATATTTTTATATAAAGATAAATTTGGTTTTTTGGTTTTTTTTCAATTGTATTCCTGCCTAAATGATTTAGACAAAAATATTTTCAAGAGGAGAGTCACTGAAAGGGTAATTAATACAATTAATGAAGCCAATTTCTTCTAAGTTTTGCAGACATTGGGAATAAGATTTTATCCTTTATAATGTTCTGGAAGACAGGTAACACTAGGAGCCTGAAACTGCTTTAAGAGGCAGTGATGATTTACAGGCAGGACAGATCACACTCAATTCAAGAAATTACATAGGACTCTGACCAAGACAAAAAACTGGTTTTTCTTACTTATGCAGATTTGTTCAGATTGACTAAATTTTTGAAAGGTTGTCTGTTTAAGGAAATTAAGTTTTATCTCTTATTTTCTGGTAGACTTTTTAGGTTTCTTTTTGTCCAAAATTATATTTGTTTTATGAGAGCTAGCTATTTCACTAAAAAATCCCCTCTTAGCACCTGAGAAAAGCCAAGAGTATAAGTGCAGCATAAATAAAATAATTATAATTTTTTGGAGGCTGAAGTTATAATTTCCATTCCAGAAGAAGATTTTGGCTGGCCATTCCAAGAAGATGAAACTTACATGGAAGTTTTACAAAATCCTGGCATTTATATGGAATAAGTGCAGTCAGTCTAGCAATTGTGGTACAATGGCCTTTTCTTTTTAGTCCTTTAGTTTAGTAAATCAGATAATGAAAAAAATTTAAGAGGGAATTAACCAAAAGTGTAGTATACCATTGTATAAAGCTATCACGGGCTTGAAGTTTGAATATTTTATGCAGATCTAGTGACCTCATGTCTTTCTATTCCTCTCTCTAACTATATGAATATAAATAGACATAGACCTAAAATATACATAGAATATTACATAATAGAATATATGTAATATATGTAATAGAACTACACAAGAGCTGAGGATAGGACTGAAGCAGTTTCTGTACAAAGAAACATGAGATCCCATGGACTTTTAAGACTGCAAAAGATTTTGCTGGGGAAAAGGTGGAAGAGAAATGGGAAAATATGTGGTATGATGCATAACATAGAGAAGATAGATAAGAAATGGAAATTTACAACATAAGATTTGGATGACATAAGATTTGTAAGACATTGAATGAGAACAAGGAACAAATATTTTTAATTAAACTATAGAAAACTGCCACACAAAGCATATTAAAGTGGAAAACACAGCATTACAACATGTTGCCATGTGCAAAACCAAAAATGCATTCAGTAAAAATGAATTATAAAGTCATAACAGAGGTAATTAAACATGATGTTTGAACGTGATCTAAAGCTTAAAATTAAATTAAAAAGCAGCAAATTGTACAGACAAAAGTATTATTCTTTACTTGGCCTGCTGTTTTAAATATCTGTCTAGTGCACACCATGAATTTGCATGGTGGGTTGATCTAACTAGGTTTATATCACCTTTTATTTTAAAAAAAAAAAAGTGATTTTCCAGCTATAATTTCATTTTTCTTAATACTTCTTCACACTATGGCACTTGTGCTCCAAAACTGATGCCTACCTTCATGCTTAATATTGAAAAAGAAATCAACCATTCACTTCTGGACCATTGTCCTGCCACCAGGGCTTGTTTCCGTCCCAGTTCATCCCATCATTGCAGCAGTAGCAGATACCAGATAAGCTCCTCCCTGCTGAAATGGTAGCAGCCTGAGAAAGAGCTGCTGCAGTGTTTAGGAAGTACAGACACAGTTGTGGGAGAGGACAGACCAAGGGAAATATCTGTGGAGAAAGCAGTTGCTGGCAAGCAGGACGCTTGCTCGTCAAACAAGGGTGTAAGGCCAACAAACCTCCCCTGACACTTTCCACCCCCCTCATTCCTTATTGACAATTTCAAAACCCTCCACTTGTGTTTGCAAACTCCCCTCTCTGTAAGCAACACTGTCGATGACACAGTATTGAATTTTTCAGCTCCAGGATGAAGATGAAGCAAATCTTTGTCCATAAGGCAGGACAATTCAATTTTGCTTTCAAAATGCTGGAAGATGGACAAGACACTTCACTATCTGTGCCTACATTTTTTTTCCTTTTTTCCTTTTCTTTTTATTCTTCCCCCCCCTCCTTGGATATTTTAGGCGTGACCAGGTGTGCATTGGGAATGCTGTTATCTATTCTCTTGCCTTAACACTTTGAGTGACCATACAAATAGTTCTGTTTAAATTGAATTTAAAAATTCCAAATTCTGTTAAAATTAAGTACTGTTCTGCTTAAATAAAATGACACTGATTCATTAGAACACTTTCCATATTTTTTTCAGTACTGATTTCAATAGTGTAGCCCATGTAAAAAGAATAAATTCTCTCAGATGGTGAAAACCAACTTTCTGATCTTTTTTTCTGTTTGAGTAAGTGATGATTTGGAAAGTATCTTAGTTTTTGCACTGTCTCATCTTACATTATTTATATATTGCCTAGCATAAGAAATTTCAGTTTTCAGGCAGGAATTCTGGGTTCTGTTGTAGTACACAAGCAACTATAACATTTAGAAGTGAAACTGTAAAAATTGCTTTTACTGGTTCTTTCCTGAAAAAATTAGTAAGAGATCTTGGTGCTGATATTGCAAACTCCATCCATTTATTGTGATTTAACAAAAATTACTTTAGCCCTCACAACCTACAGAAATACCTTAATGTGAAAAAGATGACACTAAAATTTACATTATGCTCAGAAAATGTATTCATCCACTATAATGAATATACTTTCCCAAAGAAATGTGGTTTCACCTCAATGACATGCTGACATAAATGAGGATTTCAAAATTCTGGAGTGAAGAGAAGATCTGCTAAAAGAGCTTGTGAATAACAATTCTCACATCATCAGTGAACATTCTTCAACACCTGGTATTGATCTATTTGAAACTCCCTTCTGGGAATTTTGCTTTTCACAGTGCAGAGAGATAGCACATTTAATTATTACATAACAAAGCCACAGAGTTGTAGTAGTTGAAGTTCTGAAAGCATTTTCATGACAAATTTTTCTCCTCTTTTCAGAAGGGTATAGGTAAGTTTAAAAACAAACAAACAAACAAGCAAACAATGTTTTTTGGCAGAATGCAATGTTTTGAATAGATCCCAGCAGTTGCCAAGGGGTAAAGTGGAGCAAAAATGGGGGTGAGGACCTACTTAAATGGTTATTCTGTACAATAACCCTATGGTGCTTCTGTGGAAATAATTTCCTCCATTCCCTTGAGCCATTTCAGGTCATCTGTCCTGGCTATGCTCCCTCACAGCTTCTTGTGCCCCTGCTCACTGGCAGAGCATGGGGAACTGAAAAGCCATGACTTAGGGTAAGCACTACTAAGCAGCAACCAAAGGATAGTGTGTTATCAATGTTATTCTCCTACTAGCTAATGAAAAAATGAACTCTATCCCAGCTGAAACCAAAACATTATCCACCCTTTATTCCATACCATAGAACACCATGTTCAGAATATAAACTGGGAGCACTTGGCTGGGAGGGGTTGATAGCTGCTTGGGGACAGGCTGAGCATTGTGTAGCAGCTGGTGAGCAATTTTACTGTGCATCACTTGTTTCTCTTGGGCTTTATTCCTCTATCTCTCTCTTTTTTCAATGCAACTATTAATATTATTAGTAATTATTATTACCATTTTTTTATTTTATTTTGTTTCAGTTGTTAAACTGTTTTTATCTCAACATGAGGTTTACTTTTTATTTCCAATTCTCTCCATCACTGGGGGCAGGAGATTTGTGGTGGGTTTGGGGGATTGGTGTGGAGTAAGTGGCTGCATGGTACTTAGTTGCCATTGTGTTAACTCCTTTTGGTTGTCCTGGAAATTACATTCAGATCTCCAACCCATAGGATGTTTCCTGATAAATGGAGCTTGATGGATAAGCTTGTCAGATGAACAAAACAACCCCACACAAAGAAAGGATGGTTCAAAAACCGGGGACCTTGGTGACCCAACTGGTCTTTTCTATCAGTGGTGTGAAATTGGAATATTTTTCCTCACTACAGTACAAGGTCAATTATGTGAACCTGTTATTGATATAGATTCTTAAAACAAAACCAAAACAGAACAAGAAAACACACACTCTCCAGCATTAAAGTGTCCTGTCCTTTCTTTAAGGTTAGACTGTGTAAATTTTCTTTTTTTTTTAAATACCACTTAAGGAAAATATTTTGTAAGAGACACAAACTTTAAGAGTATTAACTTAACCATCTACTTAACCATCTACCGTTAACCTTCCATCTACTAAAAATGATCTGGGCTCACAGAGCAAGGTATTATTCTTATCAAATAATACTTATTTGGACAATATGAGCCATCTTCTGCTATTTTTCTATACTATTCAGTAACACTGATAATACAGACTTAAACCAAGGTAGAAACACAATTATTTACTGTTGTCTTTTGGATTACTTTCCCTCTGTAACACAGAAGATTAAACATAATCATTCCAGCTGGAAACACTTTTGAGCTTAATCAAGGACAAACTCACAAAATAATTTTACCTGTTATTTATATGGTTTATGAAAAAGAAAAAAAAAAACCTAAAACCAAAAAAGTAAAAACAGTTAAAAGAATGTAATTCGAATTCATCATAATAAAGTACTTAGATAGAGGGGTTTTTTTGTAAGGAAACCTTTTTTCACATCAAAGTACTATGTGGAATGAATAGGTATTTATTTTTCTCTAATCTAGGATGTATTTGAGGTATTACACATGAGTTTGGTTCTCTTTTTTTTTTATTTGTTTGATTTTAATCAGTACAGTAAGAAAAATACCTTGTTTGCTTACCAGATATGTTAGTATAATAAACATGTGAAGATAGTATAGTGCTGGCTGCCAAATTATTAATCGATTTTTCAAAGTGGCTTTGAAAGATGTATCATTATGTTAGCAATTCTGAAAGTAATTTGAACTTATAAATAGATGTCTAATAAGAATTTAGAAGATCCACATTTTATTTTCATGTCTGCAATGAACATTGTGACTGTTCATGCTAGTTTCCTTTCCATGTCATCTTCCTTTCTATTCTTTGCCTCTTTTATTTTTTCAAAGAGATATATTTGGATGCTCATTTTAAAATTTATTTTTGGTGACCAGAACAATCTGTTAAAACAAACTCTAAAGAAAAGAAAAGCATCATTTCAATTTTCTATTCTTTCGTGGGATCAGCCAGAAATTATTGTTTAATGGAATGGGTTTTGGTGAGTTAGAACGACAAGTCTTTTTTTTTTTTTCACTTTTCTGTAACTGAACCTTTCAAAAACTGTTCATGGAGATTTCAGTGAAATTTCTCTTGCTGCACAGAGACTTTCTACCTTTAGTCCATTAAGGCCTTTTAAAGATTCCATGTCTTATCATAGTACCAACCCCGATATATCCACTTACTGCTCAGCATAACAACAGCAGATTTATATTTTCTATTTTTCTGAGCTTATTGGGGTTTTTGGTAACATTTTTAATGGTGGGAGACTTGTAGAAGTGAGTTTCCTGTGGAAATAATTCAAATCTTGTCATAGTTTGTGCTCAGTGCCACAACCCTGGCTGCCCTACAGAGCTGGGACCTGAAGGATGGCCAAGAACTCATTCTGCTTACATTCTATTCAGCGACAAAAAGTGAAGATCTGATGGAATTCAGGATCTGGATTTAAAAAGCTGGAATTATACAGAGATTAGCACTTTTAATTTTTCTAAATAAAAGACAAACCCTATAATGTTCCAGTTTTAACAGCTTCTGTCGTACAAGATGCAATGTACTGTTCATAACGACAGGAAATTTCATTCTATTATGAAAACAGTCATACTTTTCCCTTTACAACCACCACACACACTTAGAGGCTCTTAAGATAAAAAGAGAGGCACAATATAATTCCCTAATACCATACTGAATTCTTTTCACTTGGATGGCTGAATAGTTCAGAACAGCAGTTACCTTGAAAATAAATGACTGTGCTGAAAGGAGAATTAATTAATTCAGATAAACTAAATAAACTCTGTGAACTGACTAATGTAGCAGAAATTACTGGGTGCTGATACTGCTGTTTTAATTATTAAGTCCACATTAATTAATTTCAAAGCTACCTTTTTTGAAATCCGCAGCTTGACCAACATTCAGAGTATAAAACATGCCAAGAGCCAAATTTTGCTTAGTAACACTTTTGCAAAGGCTGGAACTGAGTCTTCATACAACTAAATGTGATGAACTTTAAAAGAAAGTGACAGTTTCAATAAACGACACAGGATCCAAATAATTGTGGGGTGCTTCCTTGAGCACAAACTGAGAAACCAAATTTGATTGTGTCAACCTATTTCTTTCACAGAAGGAGCTGGACTTCTAGTTAAGTGCCAATATGGTTCTGAATATAAAGGGAACTTAATGTCTCTTTGAGAGTTGCAGTAAAACTAGTGGTCGTGGCTACCCATGCAGAGCTACTAGACACAGTGTGATTTAGTCATGACCCACTGTGACATCACAAACTCACTGAACCTAAGAATGTGTCAATGGGTGAGAATGAGTTACATTACATTTATTAGTTAGTGCTGATGATTCTGTACCTAAGGACATAAATAGTATAAAATTTATTTATATCATGCTTTGTTCCCTAACACATCACATGTGAAGGACTGTTTCAGATAGTGCCATGACTGAAGTACTTGTTTCTGCTGGGGAATGTTCAGTAGGGATTTTACTCTGTACATTACTCTAAAAAGACAAAAAGGAAGGTATAATATATTTAAGATTGTCTTTTTTAGTGATTAGTTCCATAAATTGCTAAAAAAATATACAGCCAGCAAATTTATATCTGTGGCATCACACAGCAGACAGCAGTAACATCAATACAGTAACTAAAAGATACATTCCTGCAAGGATTTTGTTCTCTAATCCCTCATCATTTTGTTTGATTCTTAAAATGAAAACACCTGTGGCAATGATTTCTCTTGACAAGCTGAAAGGCACTGAACAGAGAACAAGTTTAATAAAATGCTTTAATTACAATCTTTAGTATAACTTCACCATGTATCAACACCTCTTATGAACATCTTAATCACTTGCTTTTTCTTGTTTTCACTCGAAGCAAATTTAAATTTTTTGGAGAACTCTACACACAACTTCAAGGATCAGGCACTGATGTCTTTGAGGAAACCACAGGCAAAACAGCTTTAGGAAAAGCCCTTATGAACACTTCATGTCATGTACTTGAACTAAAAACATTTAAGGACGGTAAAACTTCTACAAAAACTTTTAAATGCAAGTTCTTCTGCACTAAAGTTGCTTTACCAGGATATTCCTTCTGAGACTGTCTGCTAGAAAATAATCTGTCTAGACCAAATCCCTGCTTAATTAAAAAAAAAAGAGTCTTAAATTTTAAATACTTTTAAAAAAACTTATATCTCTTTTTAAAAACACTTTTTACTCTTGAGATAGAAGCAGGAGACTGCTTACCAGTTACCATCATAGGCAAAACGGACCTGACTTGGGGAAAAAAGTTAATTTATTGCCAGTTAAAAAAGAGTATGATCATGAAAAACAGTAAAAAAAATTCAACCCCCGGACTCCCAAACATTTTCTCCCATCCTCACTGTTTTTCCCAGCCTCAACTTCATTCATTTATTCCCAAATTTTCTACCTCTCTCTCTCGAGCAATGTAGGGTAGGTTGTAGTAACTCATAACAGTTTCTGTCTGATGTGCCGTTCTCCTCACACTATTTCCACAGGGGTCTTTCCCAAGGCTGCAGTGTGGATATCTGCTCCATCACAGTCTCTTAGCAGGCTGCAGGGGAATGGTTTGAGTTGGAAGGGACCTTAAAGATCATCTAATCCCAATAACCCTACTGTGGACATCTTTCACTATCTCAGGTTGCTGAAAGCCCTTCCAACCAGGCCTTGAACACTTCCAGGGATGGGGCATCCACAACTTCTCTGGGCAACCTGTTCCAGTGCCTCACCCCATTCCTGAGGTTCTCATTAACCCACTTCTCAAACTGCTCAAGATCCCACTAGTTCACATCCCTTCCTTCAAATATATGAACCCCACTCAAATTGTGTCACCCCCAAACCTGCTGCAGGTACACTCAATCCCACTATCTATGTAATTAATAAAAATATTCAGCAGTAACAGTCCCAGTACAGACCCCTGAGGGGCAGCACTTGTTTCTCATTTTCATTTGGACATAGAGGCATTGACCACAACTCTTTGGATGTGGCCATCCAGCCAATTCCTTATCCATCAAATGGCTTGGCCTTCGAACCCACATGTCTCCAATATAGCCACAAGGATGCAGTGTGGGACCTTAACAAATGCTTTACAAAAGTCCAGGTAGATGATATAAATTGCCTGTCCCTTGTCCACCAATATAGTCACTTCATTGTAAGTTTAGTCACATACAATTTACTCTCTGTGAAGCCAAATTGGCTGTTTCTTGTCAGGTCTCCAGCATCCATTTTACTCGACATACCTTCCAGCAGAATGTCTAGTCCTTCTTCATGTTTATATGACTGTTTCTCCCTTTTTTTCTCTTTTTTTTACATCCTCATGGTTTTGTGCAGTATATTCTGCCTTTTCCCAGCATCCCTGCAACTTTTGCTGTGGGGCCTAACCATGTTCTGCAACGGGACAGTTGGAGCATGCTGGAACCACTAATTAGACATTAAATATATATTGTATTAAAAATGTTAATATTTATCATATATATTATTTCTCTGCTTTTCCTACTTTAACTTCTTTCCCCCCCCCCCCCCCCTTTCTTTTTTTTTTTTTTT
>VWZT01011409.1:3803-25072 GCA_013397055.1 Pachycephala philippinensis | reverse complement strand
AGTATGCCTTGTAGTCATAGAAATCTTTCAAATTATAACATTTTAAAATAATAAAATTTAGATTTTTAAGCACACTGGCTCTTTTGAACAAGACTAAATTTTAGTTGTGCAACTAATTTATTTTGAAAAGTTGTCATCTATAGAGCAAAAAAAGAAAGCAATGTTGTGACTAAAAACCTTTCCTTTTAATTCTTTCTTTAATTGAAAGAAAAGTAGGAGAATTCAGTATCTATAAAAAATAAAAAAAACTAAATATAAAAAAACTATAAAAAAATTTAAAATGCTCATTTTAATAGTTTTTATCATATTTTTGCAAAATAAACAAAAAGTAAGTTATACTTATGCTGGTAGATACTTATTTCATGCATTTTAAAGAAATCAGATTTATATCACTTCATACCAAGACATAGACATAGAAATCTTCTCTATTTTTCTAAAACTAACTCTGAAATTTCAGAATTGTTGTTTTAATAAGTGTCCCCCATATAAAAATTTGGAGGCACATGAATCCAGAAATAATATGAACCTGCTGCTAATAAATGTTTTCTGGAATTCCAGAAATCTCTCTATCATTTAGATACAGCTATGATCTACAATTTCAAGGGTGCAGCATGTGTTCTAACACGCAGGGCTCTAGCTTAGGAAAAGGTGCCATAGGGAGTTTATTTCCTACGTGATTTTTTTCTGCCTACCCTTTAGTACCAGTCCAGTGTAAATGAGATAATTTTAATTTTAAAAATAATTTACCCTTCCTATAGGTTTTAATCCATACTTAAATATATGCAGAAAGAGTTTGTTCTTCTAAGGATTGGATCATAGCAACTTGCAGTTTCCCAGATGGAAATTCTGAACAGCTGAGTTTCTGCTGTTTGCTTCCTGGTACAAGAAAAGGCATTTGTAGATCAAGCAAGCAGCAGATGGAGAACAATTGGAGTATATAATTCTTCGGCCTGGACTCCTTTTAAATGGGAAGGCTGAACTCTCTCTGTTTGGCTGGGAAGACAGAGGAATAGAGTAGCACATGGTAGATAAACCTTCCAAAGATCCTTTAAAACAAATCTAGGCAAATATGTGAAATAACTTCATCAGTTAACAGGGTCTCTTTTTCTGTGAACTCCAAAATCTGGCAAGTCATTGTCGGCTTGCTTTTGAAGGTTGAGATTAATACACAGCCTACCCAAACACTTCTGTATTAATAAACTACATTGATTTCAGTATGTTACCTGAGGACTCCATCTGGTGATTCTCCTTTACTTTGCCAGATTTTGAAAAGCTGCAGCCTTACTGTGATCTAATGCCAAAATATAAAATCCACTGTAGGAAAGTATTAAAATGTTGTGATTCTTGCTCTGTGGAAGTGAATAATTGAATTCTGTGACTTTTTGAAACTGCCCTCATAGAAGCGTTACATTTTGTAAGCTGACATCTAAATAAGGCTACATGCCAAAATCAGTGTCTAGAGAGCTATGATTATTTTCATTAATTATTCAAGATTAAATGGACATATAAAGGAAAATACAGAGGGCATCGAAACAGGAGTAATAAAGTACTATGAGAAAAAGAAGCTAATCAGAATAATTAAAATACTAGTAAAATCTGAAATTAGAAAAAAATAGAGGTCAGTAGAATATTTCAGAAGACAAATGGGAAGCATTATATGCTCTTAAGATACCTAAATTGCTTTCTGAAATTACTCATATATTTTCCATATAATAGTTTTCATAGCAAAGAAAGACTAAGGATGGAGAAAAACAGGAAACCTTTGTTTATACCAGCAAAAATTAAGATTAGAATTACAACCACATGTAGTAAAACTTAGTTTAGAAAATCGATGCTCTAAACCGAAATTAATTTAATGACTGAAGAAAATTTTAAGATGACTGATGTTTTTACTGTGTTAAAATCTACGAAAAAATCAGACTAAAGCAAGGAAAACTAGGAACAAGAAAAGTAGTTAAGCAGGAATAACACTGTAGTAGAAATGTTACCTGCTTCCTCTTATTTTTCTGGTTTTGTCTTCCACCTCATTTGAAGTTTCAAAAGTTAAATTCTTTTCTATGGAACTGTGGCAAATCAAAGGCTTTGGATCCACCCATACTATGATGAAGACTTCATCTCACATTTTCTTTACATATTCAAGTATTTAAGCCCTAGATTTTTGGCACTTTGGAAATGTTCTAACTGGAAAATAGGATATTTGTGAATATGTATGAGGCTTCCTTACCCAAACTCATTTAAGCTAATTCAGGAAAAGCAGATGGTTTCTTCACCTGTGCATCACAAGCAGTCTGACTGTGTGCTTATTCCCTGCACTGACAACAAGACTTCCAGGGCACTCTTGTGGCCTCATTTCTAGATCCAAGTCAGGCAAGACAGTGCCGAGGCATTTAGCTGATCCAAACTAAGATGTGACACTTTAGGGTACAAATGTGCAGCTGCATGCCCTGACAACTTCTGAAGTCAAGTAATTCAGTACCTACGGAATTCAGGCAAAGTACCTGATGGCTGAGACAGGATTTTCGATGTCACTTAGAGATTGGGATAACTCACATTCCTCACCTTACACCTCATTCAACTAAGTCCACTTTTGGGCAGTACAGAATGACTGAGCAAAATCAGATAACTTTCTCCTAAGTTATGAATAAAATACACCTAAAATTACATTTATTCATTCTAATATGAACTGTTTCTACAATATCATTAGGATCTTGCTCTTTGTGATCATCACCATTTTTACAGGTGAAAAAATAGATTCCATAGCTGCTGTTTTTTAAAAAGTCTTTCCTAAAAATTGAACCTTTTTTCCTGTGGTTAGTGGTTCATATACACAAGGAGATAGGTTATAATAATAAATATTTAATCTTTTGCACACATTTGAACTTTACTGTGTTTCATAGTTTCAATTTTACACAATGAATTGCAATGTTTCAACTCAAAGATTAAAGAATACATGCAGAAATAGCAAACCTATACCTCATTGAAAAGCAGCAAAATTAGGATCTAGATTATTTTATATTTTCTTTCTTTAAAGAGGAATGGGTACTATTTTGCTTCAGCCAAGCTGCCGTGGGTGCATATGCACACACCATTGCACAAAGACATGTTGGCACAAACACAACTGCACATACAGACATGGATAGAGGGAAGTACTGAACAAAAATAACAGATGTTAATGCTTTGTCCTTTCAAGTCAAAATGCTGACGTTTTTTGAAGTAGTCTTAACAAAGTGCTTACATCTGGTATATATTTAATAGTCTTTACCACACTCAGTATGACTAGAATTTGTATCCCATGTGCATTAATCATAATTACCGATGTGTAAGATTTGTTCTACCAGAATTAAAATTATATTAATTGGATTTTATATATTAAATACACTGTGGAGTAGGTAGAACGTATAGAGTAGAAATACATAATTTTTAGAATACTTAGTAGACAAAGTGAGTGATGCTCATAATGAAAAGTTCATCTCAAACAGTTGCCCATGCACAGTTTACAACAGAGAATTTTCTCCTGATTATTGAATTGTATCTGACTTAAATTACAATAAATAAAAGGATCCCATCTTTTCTAAGCTGAATCTTTCATAATCTACATAAGTGCATTATATCGTATCCAATGGTATGAGTATGAGGACATAATCCTTTTAGTCTGCCACAAAGAGTGCACTTTCTTAGTTTCCACTACTACAATGTCATGGCTATCCTAGCACATAACAATGACTGCATTGTGCCCAACATCATCCTAACAGCTATTTTCCTGTTTTCATTATTTGTTTTTATTGGGGGTTTTTTGGAGGGATGGATTTTTGTGTATGTTTTTAATTCAGAAATGTACAATACTCAATTGAAAGAAACACAATAAACTGAAGTTACCTTAAATTTCATGCTGCTAAGGCAAGACATTAAATTAGCTCAAAAGTAGTGGAAGGTACGGGATTTAGAGCAGAGCTGTTACATGACAGTCAAATATATAAAGAAAATATGGTGATTAATGGTTCCTGAATCTGATGATTTTTAGTCCTTGTTAAAAATGGACTGTATAAAAGAAGCAACAGCCAGCGTGAAGTGGTTGCACTAAGCATGTAACATGCAGTTAAAAGCATTGGGACACACTTCTATACCTGCCTTGTGGCTATACCTGTTACTGGTACAATCACAATATAATGTTAATATGAAATAAGTCATCAGTGATAATTATTTGGAGAGGAAAAGTAAGTGTACCTAAAGACTGTGATTACTTATTCTCCAGCTGGGAGAATTCATGGATCTATATCCCATGTTGTGGACATGGAAGAGAAGAGTTTGACTACTGATATGTACCACAGCAAATTTGTATTTATTCTGTGTTTAATATACTGACATTGCAGACATCCTGTACTACAACTGTACTAATATCCTGAAATTCGGAAAGGAAGAAGATTAGAATGAAAATGAAAACAGAGAAAAAACACTGTCATATTTCTTCTTGTTGCTGTTTTAGCTAGAGGAAGAAACATCTTTATGTCTCTTCGCTGGGGAGGTTAAAGCTAGCAAAAGACAAGCAGAATCAGATGATCTGTCACACTAAGTAAACAGGAACATAGATTTCTGTGTCAGTTGCTGAATTGTCCTTTTTATTTACACATAATTTTGGAACACATGGTTTTCTCTTGCAAGATTCTATAAATACTCAAATAATCTAAAATCCTCAGGACAAGGAGAAAGTTGTTTTGCTTGAAGATGTCAGTAGATGATTTTACAGATGTACCAGCTATGAAAACAAACAAACAAAAAGGATCACTATTACTAAGGATCATCTTGTTTAGTGATAGAAGAATCCAGACACGTATTTTTATGCAGTACAGTCCCTATACAGGCTTGCTTTGATTCTTTTTCTGCCTGTATTTTTTTTTTTTTTTTCGGCCTAGTGATATGCTTGCTTTATTCACCATATTTCTTTTTTTTTCTTTTGCTGTTCTGTTTACTGCTCTTGTGAGGTCTGCTTCAGTAATCTGGAGATGCCATGCTAAAGCTTCAGTATGAACAGCATGGATACTGGAATAGACAATATATACATATGATACCAGGCTCAGGAAAGCATGCAAGTGTCTTGGAAGACAGCAATAGAATTCAAAATAGTCTTGACAAATTAGACGTTTGAAATAATAGAATGCAATTCAATAGAGACAACTACAAGATAGGCAGAAAAATATGTTGCACACGTACAAATTAGGGGACAAGTGTTTAAGTAAAAGATCTGCAGGTCTCCAAGTTACAGAGGATGTCAAGGTCAATGTGAGCCAACAAAAAGAATCCCAATGATCATGATTCAGCAACATCAAAAAGAGGACATCGTGACAAAGCATTTATTGTGGCATACAAGAGGCATACAGATATCCTTTTAATCAATTCAGCATTCATGAACACACTCGCATACTCTGTGAAACTTTTGCTCGCTGGCCTTCATAATGAGTAGATACCAACTGGTGAGAGAGCCAACAGAACAAAAATACTGATTGAAGGTCTTGATTTAATAACCTTCAAGAAAGATAGAATAAGGAGAAGATTTAGGAAGGATGTGTTAATAGATTTCAAGAAAATAAAATACTATTCAAAGAAAGGGTTTATATATTCTCTGTATCAGAAAAGAAGTAATGGGCTTAAATTGCAATGAAAAAAGACTCATTGTCTAGTATAAGAAATATTAGAAAACACTTTTGGAAGAATAAAGTAGTGAAGAACTAGAAAGTTTGCCAAAAAAACCCTGTCAACCTTCTGTCATTGAAAGTACTTTTAAGTAGATTAGATAAATGTCTGTCAAAAATGGATTAGTTTTCCAAACTCTTTTTTATACTTAACATAGTATGAAGATTCTGAATTGACTTTAAATGAAAATCACTTTATTCTTCATTCTGTTCTCTACATGTTTTCACTTTCCAGTCTTTGATATTTCTGAGATGATTCTTATTAGTTTTTATGAAGATCTGAAATTAAGGGTAACACCGAGAATACATAAGGCTGATTATATTCTTGTTCTCTCTGCGTTGTATTTTAAATGTTATGTTTTTATTTCTCCTATTTTGTTGTGGGTTTTCTTCTTCTTTCCAGCACACCATCTGGTTTCCTAGATGGGTGAAACCATATTGCATATTTATATCCACTGTCATACCAGTGTTGATTCTGAAGCTGTTCAATACTAAATCTCTATGAACTTTCCTTACTTCTAACCTCAGTATCTTGCTGTCTTCATCTTTCTCTGTGTTTCTCTATAGTGCTCAGAAAAGAGAAATACTGTCTATCATGCAGCTCAAAACTTACCATGGATAACATATAGCTAATTATACACTCACCTTCTTCATATATTCTCTTACCTTCCAATCACTACCTTTTATATCAACTCCTTTTGTTGGAATCACTGTGCATACTGAGATTTGTATGAACTGACATATGCAATTAAATTTTACTGTGAATTCATGAAGTGCTGGAGCAAATTTATGTTTACTGGAATTGTGTAGAACTGATGAAACAAACAGGAATACAAACAAAATGTGTAAATGGTCATCAGCTTTGCTACAAAAAAGATCTGTAAATGAACCAGAATTTTTAAACTCTGGTTCTCTTTTTTATTTTTGGTTTTTGGTTTGGTTTTTGTCCCAAGAAAACTCAAATCGACCAATTTACCTTTTTCCCCAGTATAAATATAGAGAACAATCTTATAAACAAAAGATTGTAAAAGTCAACAAAAGAACAATTTTTGCATTTGAACAGAGGCTATAAATACAAGTTAAAATATACTCTTCACTCAATGTCTTACATGCTCAACTTAGTGTTAAAGTTGGTTTTGTAAATCAACAGAAGGAGAAAGGACAACACCTGTGATTTGTCGCTCATCTGTGCATTCTGTAAAACACATCAGTGTAATGATATGTCTGGGGAAGGCTGAAGGTATCAAGTCTGGATATATGCTCTACATATTTAGTTACCAGCTGATACATTAATTTCTACCATTTAAGTAGGCTGCTGGGTAATATGTGTGGTAGTAGTTTTCATGGCTTGCCATTGAGAAAAGATCTGCTGAAAAAGTAAAAATGTGTCTGTAATAAAACATAAAACATTTCTGTTAATATTTTTGCTCTTATGAAGTTTCTAAAAATTTATAAATTATACTGCTAAAGGACAGTATTACTGTTGACTGTTAGCAGCATATCTGCAGGGAAGTATATCTGTTCATGCATGTGTGTAGTCATCTTAATGGAAGTGAAGCAAAAATAATCAGGTAAACAGGTTATGGTTCATTAATAATTGTGAAGTAAAGTAGAAGAAAAAAGGAAAAATAAGAAGGCAGACACTTCCATAACTGAATTCATCCTGGTCTCTAAAAACAATTCACTAAATCACAGAGTGGCCGAGGTTTGAAGAATCCTCTGGAAGTGTCCCTTTGCTCAGACAGGGCCATACAGAGATAGTTGCCTAGGACCATGTCCAGACAACATCTTAAAATCCCCAGGGACAGTCACTCCACAGCCTCTCTAGGTAACTTGTGCCAGTGCTTGGTCACTTATCTCCATGAAAAAAGTTTCCTTCTGTTCAACATGAACCTCCTGGGTTTTGGTTTGTGCTCAATGCCTCAGGTCCTGTCATTTCAAGAGATACCTCTTTCAAGAGTCTGTCTCTGCCTTCTTTACAGATTCGCTTCAGATATTTATATAGTTGATGAGATCTGCCCCGGGCCTTCTCCAGTCTAAACAGTCCCAGCTCTCTCAGCCTTTCCTCCTATGGGAGAAGCTCCAGGTCCTTCAGCACCCATGTGGTTCTTTGCAAGTAGAAATAGAAAAGAAAGTCCAGCATTTTTGCAGCCCAGAACTGAACACAGTGTTCCGGTGGTGAGCTTAGCATTGCTGAGAAGGGAAGGATCATCTCCTTTGACCTGCTCTCAGGACTCCTCCTTATGCAGCCCAGAATACTGATGGCCTTCTTTGCCGTAAGGGCACAGTGCTGGCACAGATCCTACCTGCTCTCTGCTTTTTGCTCCCACCAAGTCCATTTTTCAAATCTGCTCACAGCATATGCCGATGCACTGAGTTATTCCTCCCCCAGATGCAGGACTTTGAACTTTCCTTTGCTGAACTGTCTGCCATTTAATTATTTTCTGAACTGTCACCCAGAGAAATGCTGTGTAAAGGCCTTGCAGGCTGAAAGGAGTCAGTGCCTCTGTCGCTGGAAAAGTCATTGCAGGATGAAGGGCAAGAGCAT
Organism: Pachycephala philippinensis; assembly: GCA_013397055.1. NCBI lineage: Eukaryota > Metazoa > Chordata > Aves > Passeriformes > Pachycephala > Pachycephala philippinensis. Next base: position 16,837 of record VWZT01011409.1, on the reverse strand, counting down.
TTAAGGGTGCTCAAACATGTCCGAAGGATAATGTTCAGGGTCTTGTGGAAACATGTGAGACTGACTCATCTTAGGATGCCTGGGGGAAGACCCAAAGGTGGGAGAATGGGTGAGTCTACCTAGATGGGGGAGGAAGCAGCGTGTAAAGAGGAAAAGGAAATCATGGGCTTATGGGAAAATTCAGTTTAGAGAGGATGCCAGGAGGTCCCTAGTGAAGCCTCCAGCACAAAGCAACACCAGAAGGTGTGACAGTGTGGTTCAGGGCTCTTTAAAGCCTTGTCTGGAGAAACCCCAGGGATGCAGACAACACAGTGTCTCTGGGCACTTTGCTCCTCTCTGGACTGTCCCCATAGGGAAAATGGTCACCATTTCTCTCCAGTGTAAACTTGTCTTGTTTCATGCTTCTCATCCTACCATCATGCACTGCTGTGGAGAACCTGGCTCCACCATCTCAACATGCAAGTTGTAGGCCTGCTGCAAAGATCCACTCTTGGCCCTCACCTGGGCACCTTCCCACTGAAAAGCCACCTCCATACTATTTAGATTCATTGCATGCCTGCACCATATGCAGAACCTGGTCCTTTTCTGCTTGCCTTTCCCCAGGGCCCCCTCCTCATAGCTGCTTTGGTGCATCTGACTCTGAGAATGAAGGAGTTGGGCTGTTTCTGGATGAGACAAAACATCAGGGACAACTCATTCCAGACTTGGTCACTAGGGGTGCTGAGCAAGTGTCCATATCTCGGGAAGCCTTGTAGGAACAAACAAAAGAGAACTGTGCCTTATCTCTCCTTGTTGTTTAGTTTATCATGTGTCACGCCCTCCTTCCAGCACAGCCCCTGGGACAGCCCCTGTGTGGGACCCAAAGCTACTCACAGCTGGGCAGACAGGAGAGAAGTACTGGAAGAGGCTGCCTTCACTCTGTGCCTGGAGATGCTGTTCTCCACCAAGCCAAAGACTGAGGATCAAGACCACGATCCTGCTGGAGCCTTAATCTCTTGCATATGTGCCCACGGAAGTCCTGGACAAAATGTAAGGGGACAGAGCCCATGGCTGCTGAAAAGCAACAAGGTTGGGGAGGGTCTCAGTCACTCTCTGACATAAAACAGCTCCCAGGAGCCACCCGGCATTGTTTGCTCAGCCAGGAATACAGGTGTCTCAAAGGGAGAAAGCCTGTTTTGCAAGACATTTGGTATCTTTTCTGGCCTTGCAGGTGGATTTTAACCTCAGATGTATCAGATCCTGTGATGAGAAATGTTCCCTGTGCACAAGAACCTGGCAAGAGGCAGCCCACCAGTGTAGGTGGGGGAGCCCTGGTGACCTCAGTGCCAAGAGAGTGCCATCCTTTGGCTCCTCTGAGGGCTGTCAAGGGGAAAGGATACACCCCTGGTCTCCAGAGGGAAAGTCCTAGAGATGACAGTGATTGAGGCTGGAAGAGACATCTGGATGTCACTATATTCAAGCAGAATCACCTCGAGCCCACTGCCCAGGACAGCACATGTAGAGCTTAGCTCTGTGTATGAAACCAACAACAGCTGGAAATAATACTGAAATTAATTTTATATTGTTTCAGCTTTAAAAATGAAAGTTTACAATGGTAAAGAATTCTCAATGTCCAAGGCCTTACCAAAGAGATGATGAAGTGTTCTGGATGCTGAGAGAACAACCCTTGTTAAAATTTATAGTGATCTGGTTTTGATGGAATTAGGGTAAGATTCCTCTCTCAAGTTTCTTTACTGAAAGCTTCTTCTCAACTTATGTATGTGTGCAGGCTGAGAAAACAGATGTGACCATCCCATCTGAAGGCCAGATAATTTCTTTGAACTACAAAATCTATTGACAAAACACTGAGGTTTTGTTTCCTTACAGAAAGAAAAAGGAAATATAACTTTTTTACCTCCTTCAGGTTTCACTTAATCCTTCCACAAAACTGGCCGTGAATGTAATGTTCTTGCCCATATTTTATCTTCCATATTGTCTATTTTCTCTTAGCTTCATTTCTCTTTTCTTTTCTTGTTGTTTTTTTTTTTAATTTTTTTTTCTTTTTTCCTTTTTTTTTTTTTTTTGCAAAAGTGGAGCAATGAAAAGGCAAGCTTAAATGTAGAAGAAAAGGTCATTAGACAGCATTTTAGGCACTGAGCTTCAGAACTCACTTGTCATTTAAATTTATAACAATTTTCCTCTGATGCTGAATTCTTCCTAGCTAAAATTTTATATTAGTGAAGCTTCATAGATGTTTTTTCATCTGCTGCAGAACATGCTTACAGCAGCTTAGCACCAGTACATTAGGGCCATCTTCCCATTTTCTTCTAGCCAGTAGGAATGCTTGAAGCTTGTTTGAAATGCTTTCCCTTATCCCTTCCCCTTTGTAAGGCAAAACTAGTCGGACAAGGACTTTTCTGTTCTGCTGGTACTACCTGCTGTTATTTCACAGATGACTAGCTATAACACACATAATATGATGAAGACTTCATCTCACATTTTCTTTACATATTCAAGTATTTAAGCCCTAGATTTTTGGCACTTTGGAAATGTTCTAACTGGAAAATAGGATATTTGTGAATATGTATGAGGCTTCCTTACCCAAACTCATTTAAGCTAATTCAGGAAAAGCAGATGGTTTCTTCACCTGTGCATCACAAGCAGTCTGACTGTGTGCTTATTCCCTGCACTGACAACAAGACTTCCAGGGTACTCTTGTGGCCTCATTTCTAGATCCAAGTCAGGCAAGACAGTGCCGAGGCATTTAGCTGATCCAAACTAAGATGTGACACTTTAGGGTACAAATGTGCAGCTGTGTGCCCTGACAACTTCTGAAGTCAAGCAATGCAGTACCTATGGAATTTAGGCAAAGTACCTGATGGCTGAGACAGGATTTTCGATGTCACTTAGAGATTGGGATGACTCACATTTCTCACCTTGCATCTCATTCAACTAAGTCCACTTTTGAACTTTTTTGGGTCTAGCCTAGATGCTAAACTCCATCTTAGGAATCCTATATAAGAATGGTTTCATTAACTGTAATGAAGTGCCTTGCCAATATTAGTAATGACCACACCAGGTGGTCACACATGCTTTTGTAGATCACATTCTTAGTAATCTCTTTCTTCATAGGTATTGTAAATTCGGTCAGGCATCAGTCGTCCTATTAGTTGCTTCATACAAGATGTAGCATAAAACCAGGCTTTGAGTTTAATCCTCAGCCTGAAGCCCAGGCTTCACACAGGTAGCTGTACTGAAACTGATTCTTTTGGGACCCAGGTCATGCCTTAAGTACTTATCCTGATTAGCGTGTTTGTTAATTCTTTAATGCTATATGATCATAATTCTTATGGTCTTGTAAATTTTAATTTTGAAAAAAAATCCACCCTGATAATATAAATAAAAAGCGAACGTGATATTTCATCAGTGTAAATTAATAAGCAAAGTATGTTAAAGGTTTTCAAGAGGATCATGTTCAAAGTCTCATTGCAAAATGCTACATTTATTCCAATTCTATTTATGTGAGTAATGCAAGTAAGACTAATAAGGTCCTAATAAATCTGCCTGTAAACTTTTATAAATCATTAAAAAGTCAGAAGAGATCAATGACAACGTAATCAAAAAGTAGTTCTGAAGCTAAATAACTGTTTAAATTCCTAGGTAAATCAACTACAATTTCCTTTCTCAGTCTTACTATCTATTTACAGTGCTTTTCCACTCAGTCATGCCAATGTACACAGATACCTATGCATAAAATAACATATTCTACCTTTGTTAACAGAACTTATTAGTTCATCTGAACTCTAACAAGCTCATTAACATAAACAGTCACTATGCCAGCAAAATATACTGGATTGTGCATTCATTTTGTAACTACAGCTATACATTTGTAAATATTGAAATGATTTAGTATGACTACAAAAGAAGTATTAGAATCCTCGCAGGCACCACTTTTATCATCAAGTCTTTTCAAAATGGGGATGGACCAGATTAAAATTCATACAATTTATTAGTAGAAGACAGGGAGATTTTTATTTTGATGCACATTTTTGCAATATCAGTTTAAGGTATTGTGGATCAAAGACCTGACACAATTTCTCAGACTATTCATATGCTTCTTTCAGCATCGCCAATGGTCAGGCTTAAGAAGCCAATGACTTTCTGCACACTGGTAGATGCTGTTAGTAAATAAATAAGTACAGAACAGATTTTATTTTTTTTCCATATTCTTTGTATTTCTTAAGTAATGTTGCAATATTTTCAATAAGCTGCATAGAACAGGCATTTAGCATGACTGAGCACACAAATGACTACATTGTGGGTGTTTTTCACAACGCAAGAAACAGCTCAGTTTTGAAACTTGCGTTTGTGCACTACAGTTTTAGTCTTCCTGAACTACGACTTCTTGCAGGTTAAATCTATTTAGAAGAAATCCACGGAGAAAGCGAAAGATATATCTGTGGTGGGGTCCTTGTAGAGAGGAGAAAACACAAATCTGCAAGTATTTCTTTCTTGTATCTGTGATCCATGTGGCAAGAAATGTTTGAGCACTTCCTGAATTAAGAACTGCCACACCCTGCTGTCCTCATGAAAATGGTGTCGCTTCTAAGAGTCATACAAAACTAAAACCCTGCTTGAGCACTGCTGGTCACTGAAGGTCTCCAATTCAAATTATGGAATCATAGAACCAGGTTGGAAAAGGCTTTTAAGATGATCAAGTCCAACAGTCAACCTAGCACTACCACCATATTCACCATTAAACGTTAAAAGTGAATTACATCCAGGGTGGAGATAAAATCTGTAACCTGTTTTCATAGAATGAAAATAAAAAAATAAAATAAAAAAATATTAAGATATTTAAAAAATCAGTTAAAAAAAAAAAGAGGATCTGGTCTGTGCTTTTGTTAATTAAAATCTCATGGCACATCAAAAGCGTGCAGAAATCATAGCATATCAGCACAGTCCATTTGTGTCAACAAAGTTATCTGATTCATGCTATCTGAGAAACATTTCAGATTAATTCATCTAGTTTTGAAAGATCTATTAAAAAAATCAGTTAACAGTCAGTGGAAAAATGACTTGGAACTCTCGCTCTTCTAAATGTCTCCATCCATTGATGTCTAGTTAGGCTTTGCATTTTAGCATAAATATAACATCACGCAGGGCTAGACAGCCTGATGATTAGGTCACACAGTGGAGATAAAGGCACAATTCTCTTAGGAGGATCAGCCTGAGTTTTACATGTGTCACAAAGTGGTGTAAAACTACACTGTTTGCAGTGAAGCTGCTAGGGTTGCCTTAATCCATACCTCCATGCCCTTACACTTCCAAAGTCCCATGGGCATACATATCACTAAGCATGCTCAAGATGGTAATGTTTAGCTCAAGATAATAATGGAATAATATCTTTATACCCTCCAGTAAATATTGAGCTCAGTCTACTTTATATATTACCTATAGCCCAAAGCATCTTCATCAGTTGGCCCAACAAGGGATATGCACAAGCATCTAATGAACCATGATAAAATTTGAAAGTTAAGCTATTTAGTATTTTAAAAACAGTTCAGGCATGCTCACATGCCATTCAATACAAATACTTCCATATCTAGGTGTCAACATTGTAGAGTTTTTTAGGATTTCAGCTTGTGATTTCGTATTTGTAGTGTGTCATTTAGACAACTAAACTTCAGCTAAATTCTTTCTGTTGACCTGGCTGTTGCAATTTACTGGAAAAAAAAAAAAATAAAATTGCTATTTTTAGAAGTTCCAGGTAAAGAAGGACACAGTCTAGTTTTGGTGGGCATAAACCATAAATGCATGTCAGCTGTTACTCTGTGAACAATAGTTTGTTCTTCAAGCTAATTATTAAATGAATATTTAAAAATGAGATTATCTCCACCTTTATGAATAATGTATTAGAGCATTTATAGTATCCTTTTCTACTGCTTTTCTGACCTGTCTTTACTCAGTTTTACAAGCAACTGATGAGACGTCAGTCTTTGTCAATGCAGAAATAAGATGGTTCTTGACATTGGGGTTTTCTCATTGATTAAATTGTCATGGTGTATTCACAGCCTAAATGCTGCCTTCTGGTCACTGTCCTTTTCTTGTGTGGAAAATGACCTTTGTGAATAATTGCGTGCCCCAGATGTGTCAAAATGAGGAGGATGCAGCAATCCAAAGTGGTAACACCATAGAAAGTATTTGTCCACTGATTATCTTGTAAACTGGCGGGAGGAGCAGAAAAGAACCAGAAATAGTTTTTTGCCAGTTTATCACTGAAAGATAATTTAAGGATTATTTAAGAAATTTTATTTGTACTTTGTATTTTGCTTTAGAATATTTTAATGATTGCCTTGTATTGCTTGTAAGGATAAGTCTAAGTACTTTTTGAGCCACAGGTTCAGCCACTGTAAGCTAAGTCTGTTTTCAAACTACCTATACGCTTCTATTTGTGAGGATATCAAAAAGTTACAGGAAATTTATAATTTTAGGACTACTATTTCTTATGCTAATATGAAAACATCCCCAAGAGTCATTATTTTGAGTGGGAATTTCTGGAGTGTAGTTTGTTCTGGCTGTTCCAGCATCCTTCAATTTATCATACGTCCTGTAGGACTTAATTGGGGAGTCAGTGAAATGATACAAAATTTCTTCCTTTACATTGCTGAATTATCCACACTCAGAACTGAGCAAAACTTTGCAACTAATAATTCTTTCTAAAAATAATTTACCTGAGGCAACTGACAACTTTACTTGCAACTTTGTTGACATAAGAGAAACGTCACAAAAACAAAGCAGATGGGTAGGTTGGAAGGCTTGTGTGAGTGCTTGCTTTTCTGCCTGCTCACATACTGGTCCAATGACTGACACGTGGTTTCCCTGGCTCCCTGGAATCCCACCTGTCTGGGTGTGGGCTGCCCAAGTGCCTGGGAGCTCTGGCTAACTTACAGTACAACTGGTATTATACAGGAATGCCACGGCTCCATGGGTAACCTAGGCTGCATGGTTTTCTGGGCAGACCGATTCTTGGCTGACTATGTATTTTTCTGGATCTCTGCCCAGGAAACAGGCATGGTCCCAGTTCCCCAAGCTAGTTGGGCAGATCTAGATTGCTGGTCTACAAATGACAGAAAACATGGATTCTGCCTCCGAAACAAGTTTTTCTCAAAATATTATTTTTGTTACAAATTCACCTTTTGCGTTCTTCATTCTGATTCAAAATGAAAAAAATGCACCAAATTTTAAAATTTCTACAGGGTAAAAATTCAGATTCCAGAATCAAATGACATTTCAAAGAATAAAGGAATTGATTGCAATAGTCAAAAGCTAGAATCAAACAAGTAATAAAATCAGGTGAAAATTAAAGGCATTTTTATTTAGGAAAGGAAGTCTACTACTCTTATAAATGTGGAGGAAAATTCAGAGTTGTAACCTGACTGTAACTGGAAAATCACATGGTAAGACAGTTCATGGGTCTTCCATGTTGTGACTTCTCCAGAAGTCGGTGTATTCATTCCTCTCAATCATGCCAGAACAGAGTTTTTTATGGAGCAGTGAAGCAGAAAAATGTCTAACAATTTTTCATATGCATACAGTGCCTCTGCTTCTACATACTACAGATGCACATACAGATGCCACTATCACAAGAATCAAACACCGGCAAAGTAATTTTTTCTATTTTTTCATATATGCTAGGCCAGGATCAATGTTTACTTCTGAAAGGACGATCTAGATCACAGAATACCTTAAGAAATTACCTCATTCAGAATACAAGACAGAAAGCATCTTATTTTGGAGTATCATCTGTTTGCAAGATACACAGCAAAACTAACAATTTGCAAAATATGTTCCTGAATCTTATTATTTATTTTTATAATTTAATAGAAAGAAAGGAATATTCCATAAAGTGAATGAAAAAAGGTATTAAAGAATGTTTTTATTTTGCTGATCTTATTGCTGGATATATTTGCAAATAGAAGTGCTTCTCATAAGTAAAAGTTTTGGGGTTAAAACACGAAAACAATTAAAAGTTAAGGTATTGCCAGATATAAAAATCATTGTTTTTTTAGTTCACGGTCTACTGAGTAAGGAAGTGCATTCAGTTAATCAAACAGAAGTGATAAGGCCATATATATACTGTCATGTTATGTTTTACTAGGATTCCTGCTTTTCTATTTAATCTTTGGGGATATAGAAGAATTCGTGTAGTTTTTATCTGTGTGAAATGGAAGAGTTACACTGATGACAAAAATTTTAACACATTCTAGTGAATGGGGCCTCTTAGACCTCTTCACCTGCAGAGCATCTTCTGATCCAGACCTGGCTCCCAGAGATGACAACACAATGTCCATTGTTCCCAGACTTGACTTGCTGCTGCTAAACTTGCCCTTATAACCTTAACAAATACTTTGTGAGGGAATGAGGGGATAGAGGGTATAGAGGAGGAGGGACTGGGATTCAGCACTGCCTGTTCTATGACTGCCATCAGCTTAAGGCTTCACACTGCTGAGAAGACAGCAGTCACGACCTTGATCGCTCTGCGAAAAGTAGCACTAATATCACAGTAGTTCTGTACTCCTGATGGGATCTGACATGGAATTCAGTCAGCTATCATCATAAATGGGAACAGCAGCAGAGCACTAAGTCCAGGGTACCAGAAGGAGTAACTCCACAGTGCCTTGACTAAATTAGCCACCCAAGCAACATCATAACTAATCAGGCATGCACCTAAGAAATAGAACATTTACAGAGTAGACATTCACAGGCATACTTGGACTTGATTGTTATTCAGTAGGAATTTTTAAGGGCCTAAATTCCGTCTCCTTAAGCAGGATATGCCTAGATCAGATTCAGTTATCCACTCAAATTAACTGGCAGGATTCAGATACAAATAATCCAGGAGAAAACTTTGAAGCCTTGTCAAAAAAAGAAAACCACATCAAATTATGAGAAAAAAGGATTACTTTATACACAGTGATGTAATTGGTGGGAGAGGGAAGGGGGAAGAGGGAGAAAGCACAGTTATTTTGAAAACAATAACCAACAAATTTCGATATTGTGAAGAAAAAATACACTTATTGGGGTGTTTAAAGGTTATATGTAAAGGTCGAATTACCTCTAACTGTCTGAAGATCCCTGTAATCACTTCTGCAGCAAATACGGTATTTTTCCAGTTTTTGGGGGAAGATTTTCTGTCATTCTTAAATCACAATTAAATGGAATGGTACTTCGACAAACACAGAGAAAATATCTGTGAATATTATTCTCTAGAAGTTGTATGGAATATGGATATAACACATGTTAGTCTTGTTTTCATTTGAACATTAAAGTACTGAAGTCATCTAACATTTTCTTGGTAATAAATGATGCTGTATGACTCAAGTTTTACTTCAGCTCTGCACTTATAATGTACCTACTCACAGGAAATGGAAAATTATTAAATACTGTAGTCCAATCCTCAGAAAATAGAATGGAACTTTCATACCAGTTATTTGCTTGTAGAATTCATTTATGGGAGTCTTAAAAGGCTAAAAGCTTTTCCTGCTGATTATGTACATATTCTGCATATAGATTATTTACACGTGAAATGCTGCCTTACATACTTTTGATTGTATTCTTTCAGAAAAATGTGTATTGGAGTTCTGTGACTGAGGAAGACTTAAAAATATTGGTGTTCTCATTTGCACTGATGCAATTTGGTCTCTGCTTTACCAGTAATGCTTTAAAAATTATATGAAAGTAGTTCATTTCTTCCTCTTCCTGTGCATTTTAATACAGTCTAAAGGTTCCAATTCATGTTCCTCCCTATCAATATTTCTCTAAATTTCACTAAATGTAAATGCTGCATTAGCAACAATGTGCTTTTAGTACATCTCTACTTCAAGCATACAAGAGCTAAATTATTTGGGTGACATCCAGGTACAAAACTCTACAGATTCATTAGGTTGCTGTATTTCATAGAGGTTGAGAATAATGCTTCTTGTTTTCAAAGGAGACTCTTTCTTGGTCTTCCATTAGTATCCCTACTGATATCTATTCCTTAAATGCTGCTGGTTTTATCCATCACTTCTTGTATCCTCGAATCCTATAACAAATGAAACAAAACATGTTCTTTAGAAGTTATGAGAATAAGCTCTGGTTCTAGAATATTTCAGAGCAGTGTTTCTCCTTTGATCTTTTTTTGTATCATACCTGAACCAATTATAATCTCATGTCTATCATAATTCAAAGAAATATTGATTATAATATTTTGCTTAAGAAAGAATTTGTTATCCTTTTCAAAAGCATATAAATCAGCTAGAGGCAAGAATATCATACATCATGACTAATTCCTAGAGCCATATTGAACTGATTGCAATATCTCTTGTCATACCAACATAAGAAAAAAGCAAAAAAAAAGGAAAAGGTGGTTTCCTAATGAAGAAGGGTGTAAGCTGGAGTATGTAGATGAGAAACCACTCTTTATTCTGATGATCAGATTTTAATTCCAAACACATTTAATGGTATACATAAAAAATAAATGATGTTAAGAAAACCAAAAGTGAAACAACAGCAATAACCACAAATATAATAACAGTGTAATCCAAAACCATAAAGATGTGAGTTTGATACTTACATTGTTAATGTGATTGGGTAAATTTTTGGGCTGCATTTAACTTATGGGATACAGGTTGCCCAGTCTTATCTACTGCCAAATAAATGAATAGGTTTCCTCATAAAGAAGTCTTTTGTGACATGTGGGTCATCTGCTTTTTGATGACTATTGCTCCTGAAGAGGGTCTAAGACAGAGTCCAGGGAATTTTTTTTCCCCTACAGAGGACACTGGTCCCTTAGAGCAATAAAAGTCTTCCAAATCACCCTCATAATGGAAATCTTTGAGAGTTAGAAGGATTGCAATTTGATGGTACAGTAAACTTTAGATGACAAGCTTAGTCAGAACAAATGGCATAAATCCCTTCTTTTCATTACCTTCGAGTTTTCTTGCTCATGGGTCTATGCCATTTGACTATTCTCACTACAACTTTGTGACATGTGTTCCATGCTCCTATTACCATGCTGACAGTTATCTTTGCTGAAAGTCACGTAGGGCAGTATCTATGAATAAGAAACTAGCTGATAATATGGTAACCAAAGAAAAGGAAGTCTTCTCTCACTGCACAGGAAAAGCAGAAGCATTTAGCTGAATTGACAGCTACAGTCTACATCCAACTTTTACTACTTCAAGGGACTCAGTAAAGTGCTAAAGTGTTGTACAACATAATTTTGTATATCTATTAAAAGTATCTCTCCTTTTTTCAATCATGTATTTTTAATAAAGTACATTAACAAATTCAGAAAAATATTAAAAAGCCATACGGGTAGAGATAGCAACTGTTCACAAATGAGCGGAATGAATGATTTCTACAAACAAGAAAAAATAGTACTATCTGAGATACAAAATGGGAATGCCATGCTATATGAGCAGTTTCAAAGAGAGAGGAAATCTGTAGTGGCTTAACAGTGAGCCCTGTGGCTTCTAACAGAGTCAGTTAAAAGAAAAGAGGCAAACATTATTTTATCACTACCAGGCATTGGCACAAAAAGTAAATTCAGCTGATTTAAGCTTCTGCTGGATATTCAACAACGTACATTATGACTGTAAGTATATATAATGTCCTAGAATCAAGATCCTCAGAACAATTTAGCACAACTCATAAAACAGAAGCAAATGGCATATCTGGAAGGTAGCCTCCTGTAAAATGCAGTGCAGGATGATATTTATTGATCCCTAATTTGGTTTAGTTGCCATAATTACTTCAGTGTTGTATTACCCTATTTCATCTTTGAAGAATGTGCCATAGCCTCACTCTGATTTTTGCAAAAGTCCCTTTAATCTACTGTCTCCATAAAAATGGACACATAGGGAAGTAATGATGTAATATTTTTTCCAGAATGAGAAAACTTAAAGATATAAGAGAATAGATTGAATTTGTCTGCTTCTCACCACAGAAATCACACTGAAATGGACAATTTTCACTCACAGTTAAAAAATAATCTGGAGTTATAATACCTGATTTAAACAAGAGCAGCTGTTCTTAAGCTTCTTCTGTTCCTCATCATTTATCATTTGCTTAATTCATCGCAGTTTTTATAGATTCTGAACTAAAACAATTACATAAATGCAGACTGATATTCGGGATATCTACTGTAACATAGTAAAATATCCATAAAAATGTAAATAGCTCTTTTCTGTCTGTTGTGACACGCATCAAAATAATGTAATTAATGCTGTCATAAAATGCTTAATAGAATCACTGTGATTAAAAGTTAATTCATAAGAATGGAAGACCTATTAATCTTTCATTCTAACTCATCAAAGATTAGATTAAAGAGTAAGAAAACAATTCTGAAGCATAAAAGTGAAATTCACCAGTAAAACTTATTTTTTTCCCAATAGTACCTTTAACATTAATTTTAAAATCAGTCAAAATCTTTCTTTTATTACACAATTTGTTAAAATTATATCTCTGTATTTTGAAAGTAAAGAGAAAATACACTCAGAAATATTTTTGGTAATTTAATATTATCAAATTACCAAATTTGATTCAATTCTTCTCTACCTTTCTGTTTTTCTCTATTTTTCTGAGGATATCTGAGAATTAGGAAGGTATAATTTGGAAACTTTGAGTACTGCAATTCAACGCTGCACCGGAGCATAATCTCAGAAAAGTTTAAAGAGCTGTATATACAAAAGTGAGTATTTTTAAACATGACATGAGCTTTGGTACTTATATCCTTACAGGTTAATTATTGCAAGATACATGAAATAAATATTTCTTGATTATGTCAAGTTGGACTAATATTAAAAGCACTTTGCAGTACTCTGACAGCCTGTGGGTATCCAAAACTAAAGCAGAACCTCCAGATAATCGATGAAGCATCAAAATACTGAAAATGCTGTACTCTAACGTAGTGGTAAATAATGGATGGAAAGGTCACTGGTTTGAAGATAAAATAGATTGAAATGAATATAAATTATCTTTATGATGCTGAAAAGCTTGATTACTGAGAT
>VWZT01011408.1:86307-95514 GCA_013397055.1 Pachycephala philippinensis | reverse complement strand
ACAAGTAATGTTTTCAGCATGCCAAGACTTTTACGTATATAAAGAATGTGGGGAAATGACAGAAAAATTTGCAATGTAGTAATTTTCACCAGTATGTTTATGTTATTAAAAAATCAGTGAAGTTCTTCTATTTTGTTTGATTTTAAATGGTCCAGAAATTTTGAGGGTGAAAAACAACATGCCAAGGAAGACAACAATAGCCTTCAGATTCAGTGATTCGGTGGCTCTGTCTGTATGGGCAGTTATACTGCTTGTCCAGTCCCCAAAATTGCTTCATTGCATAGCTTATGTCAGCTGAGACAGATGAAGTGAAATGGTTCTTTTTCTCTAATTCACTCCTCTGAGAAAAGAGCTGAGGTTTGGAAAGGGAAGAGCATACATCCTTTAAATACCAGACTGTCACTCACTAACATTTCTACACAGGATTTCCCAGAACGGAGGCAGGAAAAAGAGTCTTTAAGAGCATTCTGTCTTTAGGAAAGAGGTAAATGGTCGAACTGTGACCAAACTTGAGGTGCAGAATATGCACTGCACCTCTTTCTACTGATCTAGGAAAACGGTGATATAAATCTCAAAACTCATAGTAAGATATTCACGTGGATGATTCTGACATTTGATGTTTTTTTATCTGTGGCACGCAAACTTCTGAATTCGTAGACTCTCAAACAATTAAAAAGAACCATAGTTCGTGTTCTTTTGCTCCTCAGCAAAACTTGACCAAAGACTTCGAGTACATAAGATTTTGTCTATTGGTACATTTGACTTCTTCAAACATCCTGGAATTTGCATTTGAAATATGGGAAGAAATTTTCTAGATGTGTACATTCAAATGAAGTTTCTTTTTTCCGTGGAAAACATCCAATAATTTGGAGGAATTTCTTGGTGGCTCTTACCTGAAATGAAATTTCAGTCACACGGTACAAAAATGAAGTGAAACGAGCCATATTAAAAGCAAATGAAGAAAGATATTTCTTTGCACTATGTGTAGTTAGGGAGCACAAATTCTTGTGAATATCAAAAAACTGACAGAGATTTAAAAGGGACATAGAATTTCTAGGAGGAAATCCAATCACTTTGTGTTGCAAGTGATCCAAAAATTATTTTATGGTTCCATGTAAAGAATTGTAGGGACAAATCTTAAGATCAATGATTTTGTCCACATAATGATATACCTATAAACATGATATAAATCCCTGTGGTTTACAGGGTCAATTGTCATTTCGAATGGTCACTCTGACAGCAATGTTTTATTTGAAAGATAAGAACAATTGATTTTGACAATCAGGTGCATCAGCACAATGAACTAATTATTAAAGGATCTATATTAATTGGCTATACTACTTAAACTTGATGTTGTGAGGAATGAAATTGGTTTCCTCGGGCAGGAATGATGGTTTCTTTTGTAGGCATAAAGTATCCTGTTCATAACATGAACACCAAACCCCAAAATAATTTGCCTTAAAATTTACTGTGTTTGTACACAGCTCTTCCTCACACTCAAGGAGCATCTCCAGAGTAGTTTAGAAGAGTTTTCCCAGTAGTGTCTGTTCCATATCAAATATGTTTCTTCCCAGGGCATTTAAAGCATGGTGATACCAAGTGCCACAAGGTCGTTGTAACAGAGTTGACAAGTCTCCCAGACATGGCAAGGAAACTTACTTTAAAGCAAGCATGAGGTGCTGGGGTTTTTCCTGTCTGAGGGTCAGCTGGTCAATGAATGCTTGTTAGGAAATCGTTTGGGCTGCACAAGTCACAGAAGATACAACAGAAATTGAGATGATATAATCGGTGATTCACTCTCCTTACTTGTGATCTTCTGTTGATGCTGCCACCAGCATTTGATATTTGGTAATTTATGCACCAAGGATCACTCAGTAAATCTCTACAACTGCAACCCTTTTAAGGTACACAGTGCAAACAGCTGAGCCCTGCTTGAACAAGCTCTAACACGAGTCAGGGGATTTATGTTGTTGATATTACATACTGATCTAATACAGATTTTGATGGTCTCTGAGCTGAGACAGGTCTTCCCCTGTATCCTCAGCCAAAGAAAAAAAATCCACATAGCCAAGAGTTGCTGAAACTAACTCTTTATCTGAAAGACAATATCTTTTTACATCTGTGGCATGAATTTTTCTTTATTGTGTTTGGGAGAAATTTTAGAAAATACACGCAATTATATACACGGATTGACAGAGGAAATGAGAGAGCATATTTTTGAATAATTTTCTAGAGACCATTTGGAAAAGAATAATTATTCTTGCAAGAGGAATATGGTGTAAAATGTTTTCTGACAATTACATTTTTCCTATCTGCAAACTGAAGTAACAGTAACTACAAGTATCCTTTCACTGATAACGCTTCTAACGGCAGTTCCAACAGTTCTAAAAAAACCAAGTTTCATTCTTGTAATTACTCAAATGGAGAATTAATATAGGAAATAAAACCAGATATGCATTAAATGCTTGGTAGAAAATTTATGTGGATGTTGAGTTATACAAATAATAAATGCTGCTAAAATAATAATGTAAAAATGCTACTAAAATAATAAAGCTATTAAAATAATATAGGGAAATATAAGCATAGGCTTGTCTCCTTTAACATTACAAGTATTCAAAAATAAATAGTACATAATATTATAAAAGAATGTACAATTCTTTATGTTAGCCAAAACTGAAAAATATTTTTGTTCATATACAATCTTTCCTACGTATGAAATAATCTTGACCTCTCCAAAGTTATTTTTTGGCACATGAACTAAATTGTATTGACAATAAAAAAGATTCAGTGGTTGTAGAATAATATTGGAATGCTCTATTATTTTATGTTGATGTACCCTTTAGCCATGATTACATTGGTGCAGAAGATGTGAATAAAATAAAAGTATGCAACAATTTGAAGTACTAGAACTACTTAATTTTATCCACTTCATCCTTCTTTGGAGCCCAGGAAATGAAGTAAAGGCATTAATCTTAGAAAAATCAAAGGATTTACCAGTCTAGAGCCTGAACTGGTAAAGCAGTGAACATATGCAAGGCCAGGAAACAGTCTGTCCTACAGGACATATAGTGACATTAATTTTTCAGATGTGAAAGAAAAAAAAGTATCTAGTTGGAGTCTTCCCAATAAAGGTGTCTACCTCCAAATTGTAAAACAGAGAATGAGAAACGCATGTGCAGTTTACATAATGATGATCTGCTTGCTATTACTGACTGAATTCTGGCGACTCAACCTGTGATCAAAACATCTAAAAAAGGACAAGAAAGGGCTCTGGCTAAACAGCAGTGTATTAAATTCATCACTGTTAAAGAAAGATCATAACAGATTTCACAATTGATTATATATTCTTAGTCCTATCTTTACCTGCAATCAAGAAACACTGACTACAGGGGGAAACTTAATTTGTAGAGTCTAAACTCTTTGAAAGTCAAGAAATGTCTGCTCTGGAATTCTTCTAATGATTTCAGTGAAACTCCAGAGACTTTTGCATATACTCCAGCATCAATAGTCTGTCAATAGCTACATGTAAAGAAGCTTTGAACTAGAAGAACAAGCTGCCCTTCAGAACATAAGGCTTGAGTATCTATCTGATGTCTATCAAAATTTTGAATTGTTTATCAATGCTCCACTGAATAGAAACATGCCTCAATAGTTCTGCTTGACAGTTAACTCATTTTGTTGTGGAGAGGAGACAAATACATTTTTTTTAATTGAAAGAGTCAAGGATGGGGGACATCTTGGTCTAGGACTAAAATTTTGCCTCTACCTCAATTTTATGACCTGGCATGATCACAGATGTTCAGCAGAAGTAAAGGAATAGTCAAGATGTTTAGAAAGCAACTGGATATTTTGTGTTTTCCTTTTGCAAGGCCAGAATATGGCACTGTTTATACTATTAAACATACATACATTATATATAGGTGAATTCAAAGGACATGCATGAGACCAGGAAGTTCCTAAGTCTTGAACCAATATGAGATGAATGTCAAGGTTTTGATAATTACCTTCAATAATTCCTGAACAAATTGTAAATTTGAGTTGGGAAGAACACTAGTGAATTGGCATCATATAAGAAGATAATGAAATAAACTGATGTGGAGATCTTCATGATATCTGATGCCATTGTATTAGGGCTCAGTATGGACTTGCTGGCAGCAACCTGGATGTGTCACTTAAGTCACAGTTCTTTTCTTTCTTGATATCATGGAAACAGATTGGTATCAAAGCACTGAACTGGAAGTACAAGCACGACGCCTTCAGGTAGTAGGGGTCACTGACTCCACCAGTTGTGTCAGGAATAAAGCTTCAGAAGGCATAGAAGTGAATTAGTGACTCCATGGAAGTGAAAAATAAGGAGGTTTTAAAGCAAGCAGAACACAAGTTACAGTTCAAAGACAAAAAGGTATTGAATAAACGTCGCCACAGCGGTGCTGAAGGGCAATGAAGGACTCCGAGACGCGAGTGTGGTCAGCAGAAAAGAATGAATTATTTAATTAATAAAGGACAGGTTTTTATGTGTTTAGTCCTTTTAGTGTTTTCCTAAAAGGCAAGAGGTATTGGACCTCTAACTAACTACCTATCAGGGTGATTGGTCAATTCACACATCATTCATTTCTCTAGTCGGTATCACAACAACTCTAATTATAAACGCAGGTGCAAGATTAGCAAAGTCTGTTTATAGAAAACTTTATCATGTTTTGCATAGTTTCGCATGAGAAAGAACAAGGCTCTCACAAACTGCTGCTGAGAGCTGAAATCTTCTCTGCTAAGGCTTTTTAGCATCCATAAATAAATAATACTGCTGTCGAAGAAAACATGAATGACTACAGACTAAAACAAAACGGAAGAGGAAACACATCTTGGGTTTGATGATAACTATGGAAAAGTGAAACTAACTATGGAAAAGAGTAATTTTAAGAGATTTTTTTACAAGTTAGTTTTAAACAATTGTTATGATACACAGTGCCAGTAAGTCAGGGATTGATTGAAGAGGATTTCATCCAATCCATTGGTATTGAATGGTAATAGAAGAAAATATCAATCATACAAAAACCAGAAAGATAAAGAGAAAATTTAGAGTTATGCAGTTGGTAGCAAAATGCCACTATATCACAACAGATGCTTACTTTTTTAAAAATAATGTAAAAATACATTTGCTTTAAAATCAACATTTGCGTTAATTGAGAATAATGTGGGAAAAAAAATACAGAAAGGTTCCTCCAAAGTGTGTTATATAATCTAAAACATTAACACTGAATTTAGATTCATTGTTGCCAACTTTTCGATGCAGAAAGTTTTTATTTCACAAAAAGCAAAAGCTACGTGTTTGGACTAAAGTCAATCTAGAAATATAATGAAATGCAATTCGATATTAAAACTCGAGTTTAAGTTGATATGAATATAAAAAAAGATTTTGAAATTACATGGAATTAAGAAATTCTCCAATCCTACATGCTTCTCCATACTTAGGTTTATATGCTTTGTCTGAAGAGGAGAAAAAAAAGAGTTTACGGTTTCGTTATTGTTTTCTGCATAACATAGTTTTAGACTGTTAAACACAAACTTATTTGCCTATTATTGCATCATTAATTTTTCTTCTATATCATCACAATTTGATTATATATACCTGTCAATATTTTTAGAGCATGTTATGAAGGAGAACTTCACTTGCAGTGCTATTCTGGAAAAGAGGAAACTGCACGGGAGCATCCATTTATTTCTGTTACTATGAACTGCTAAAGGTTTATAAAGGCTCTTCATTCTCATATATTTAGGAATGGACAAATCTACACCACTAGGGGAAAAGGCTAATTACTCACAGTAAGGTCATTAGGTACAGACTTTCCTTTTGCCATTACAAAGACTAAGATTTTTGCAATAATGGCATTATGCAGAGTAGATGAAGCAAATAAAAATAAACCTTTCTGTTCCGAATCTGATGCAAAACCAAATGTTCCCTTGGTTGCACTGCTGTAAAAATTAAAGTGAGAAAGGTATCAAAAAAGCAAACATTTATATTCAACACAATAGCTATCACTTACACCTCCCACATGACTACATTGCCTCTGAAGTGACAGAAAGACACAAATAAAGATAGTTGTTTTAAATTTTTATTAAATTCATTGGAAATTATTAAATATTTTGTTGCTTCATTAATTGAATTGATTTTACAGAACAATATATTTTATTTATACAAACACTGTAGTCAACCATAAAAATAACAGCATTTCATTCTGGTTTTGAAGCTCATTCTTTTAAATTTCTACACAGTTAGAGAGCTCAGCTTTAAGACTTTGTATCCAGAAATTTTCATAATTCTTTGAAAAATTATTACCACTAACTAATCTCCTGATGAAAATCAACATGGCTATTTTGTTCTAAAGCCATGTTCTAAATGAAATTTTGTAAAAGAGGATTTTAGCTAATGTCAGTTATGTACAAGTCTGCTGCTCCCTACTCCAATTAGGATAAACAATTTAAAAATTTTGAGAAAAAGACAGTTTAGGAAACCTTCACTAATCAAAAACAAACATGTAAGGAAAAATTGAACAAAACCTAATTTTTATCAATGGACAGTTTTAAAATTTAAAATTATTTTTCTGTCAACTCCATCACCTTTCTCAATAAAAACCCCAGAAGCATCCTGTATCCTTAAAAATTATGGAAGTTAAATTTTAAACATGGAATATATTATAATTATAATCTAATAGAATACCAGATCTTTAGTTATTCAGTTAGAACAGGTCTGCATTCTGTGTAAAATACATCAGCAAGAGCAGAGTTCATCTGTCTGTCAATTCAACATTGTGGCTGTCTGTGCAATAATGTTTTTCAAAAACGTTGTTATATTATACTATCTACCATACTAAAATCTTACTAACAGGAAATCTGAGAGATTATTTTATTCCTATTTCCTTACCCTACAGAGAGTTCTTTGTCAGAAATTGCAAGAAACAGAAATTAGGAGTTTTCAGTTGTCTTCTTTAGGGTAAAATCTGTCTTTTTATGCAAACCTTCTCTGTCTAAAACCTACAACATACCTGTTAAGATGGCCCCATCATTTTTTCACTGGAGAAAAAAAAAAAAGCCAAGAAATACCAATATCAGAGAACAAACACTAGGAGAGAGAAGATTATAACAACTTCTGCTGGATATTCACTGTACAGCATATGTCACCATTCAAATTAAGCCTCAAAGAAGCCAAACTTCAAATCATAAACGGTCTCATAAAATCTAGTGCAGTAACTGTGTAAAATGGAAATATAATAATAGTTTATGTAAATTGCAACATTTTATGCAAACTACTTACATGGGATTGTTACAGAATTAATAGTGAGGTTTCTTTATTAAACACTCATTTTAAAAAACTGGTAATGCTCAGAAAAGAAAAATATTTTCCCACATAATGGTAAAAGTATATTTCCCAGGACTTTTCAAATCAGAATAGCATTTTACAGTAACTCTTACAAAAAAACTAGGACAACTATGGCAAATATTTTAAACCGAATATATCATTTTTTCCTCATTAGAATTTCACAGAATCCTACCAGCTCAGCAGATGTGTGAAATCTGTAGAAAACAGGATACATGGGTATTTAATATATCTTTTTAGCAAGTAACTATAACATGCATACAGACACACAATCTTTCCATATTTTTTCTACATTTTTCTACAATTTTTACTTATTGCACCAAACAGCAGTTCAGAATTTATTTAAATAATAAGATGCCTTTTATTTTTGTTTCTAGAGGTAACGTATATTACAATTTTATTTGTATTTATATTATAGGAAGCATTTATGTAATAAATAGCCTGTTCAACCTGTCACTGGACTTCAGGATATATTTGATGTAGTAATGTAATAGTAATTGTAAAGCCAGATGTTTTTTCTGATAACAAAGTTAACAAAGTCCCTCCTTTTCTGCAGCTGTTTTGGTTTTTAGCACTGGTCTTTCATTTCAGAAGTGTCGTGTTTGACAGTAATGGTAAAATTACTTGTTCTACATAAAAAGAGTAACCCAGTCTGATTTGATCTTGTAATTTCAATGTAGTTAATGTAACTGAAATTACAGACATAGTCACTGAGAAAGAAGCTACATTCTGTGTTTAGGATAAGCCAAAAGCGAGTTTTAGGAAGGTTAACCCAAATGCACAAACCAGCATGTTCTACAAATAATTTCAGAATCAAAACCAGGACAAAAAAAAGGCAACTGTCAGCAAGCTTTTTGTGAAATACCTCCTAAACGTACTTTTACCCTTGTCTGTGTGTGGATGTGCTGTCATAACTAAAGAAGATTTCTCTCTCAGTGTCACAAGAACATGGTCAGCTCATAAATGGGCAAAGGGAGCTACACACAATGTCATTTTGTCCTCTACTACAGAATCCCGAGGAAAAAAAGGAGATTGTTCAAGGACAGGGAAGGATGGATATAAGGATAAGAATAATTTATATGTGGATTACAAAACCTGAAGAACTTCAGTGATCAGAAAGTGGTACCTTTCTCTATCTTTGAGTGATGTACGTATTTGTAATGTGAATGCTCCAAGCAGTAAGTTCCCATATCCACAATCATCACAGGAGCAGTTGCTGAGTTCTTGAAGCAAACAGAATCACTCTATCACATGCTGCATTAGCTTTGAGTCTTCCTCTGTATTACTGCAGTGGTTGATAAGAATATAGATAAAGCTTCAGGAGACATTAAGAATGGAGGCATTTTTAGCAAAGCCACTGATACAGCTTCAGCTCTGATGGGCACATTCCAGTGGCTGCAAAAGGCTGTATTTCAGGGGTTTGACAAGACACCTTGACAAATTTCACATTCAGTTTATGTATTCAGGCAGAGAAGGCCATGCTCACATCAGCAATTAATACGAACCATTTTGCACACCATCTTAAGAATTTAGTTTTCCTTCTACAATAGCAAAGAATTCCCTGAATGTCAAAGTGCAAAACAGTTTACAGGTATGAAATATGGAAAGGTATACGGAAATACCGACTCTGTGACTAAAGCAAAATTAAGAAAAAGTGTAGGACAGCTGCTTCCTACCTGGAAAGAACATCATCTGTGGTAGTTGAGTCATAAAGGTCTGAAGGGGTTTACCCCCTCACTCCTTGTCAGGAAGCTGTCTCAGATGACTCTACTTCAGCAGGAGCTAGACTTCTCTGACTTCAGAAGAGCTAGTTCTTCTACGTCCCAGGGAGAAAA
>VWZT01011408.1:73807-81307 GCA_013397055.1 Pachycephala philippinensis | reverse complement strand
TAAGGAATTTCTCTATAGAATTCCATTTGCTATAAATACACTTTTCCATCTATCTCAAAATGTACAATGAATAAATGAACCCTTGAGCTCCAAGGTCCTCCTGAACAGTCTCTTTCCCCTGTCAGTAGAAAAAATCCAAAATGTTAAATAAGTGTTAACAGATATCTTCAAGAAGGATTTAAAGGAATGTAAAAAGTCATTTAGATCATGTTGTTTTCTCCTGCCTTCTGTTATTGACATATTTACAATTTGTGAATTTAAATATGTTCAAAGATTGAGTTTGTTATGGGTGGTTTTGACTGAGGAGATTATGGAATTCTGGCTGAATCCCAAGAGCTGAAAACATCCACATCATTAATTGAAAATGTCTTTTCTTAAGGTACTGACAGTCCTAGATTCACAATGATGGGCCTATGACTTGTCTGTGGTGTAGACTGACCCAATTTACCAACCAAGACAGGGTATTTCCAACCATGCCTTTAAAAAAAAAAGTCTGATGTTCTCCCAGCATGTCTTTTGTCTATATGAGAAAGGATAGCTCAACTTTGAGACTATCAATCACGAAGCAGGGCAAAGGCTTTTACACTACCAAGCTCTCCCTACCACGTAGTAACATCACATTCTTCCTCAGGTAACAACTAGACAAGGATCTTGTTATTCCAGGGAAAGGCATCTTTTGAGATAGCACAGGTAGGTGTTTGTATTCTCAGTAGTCCTGACACTCAGACTTATATTATTAATACCCAGATAGGGAGAAATCCATATAAAGATCTGTAAAGGTGTTGGTAATTAACTTTTCCTTTACAGTCACTGGGTGCTACAGAACCAAACGTTTATATGCCAGAACCCTTTGAGTGTCCAGCTTGAAGAACTTAGAAAATGGCTATTTTACTGATTTATGTAAGTGAAAGGTACAATTCTTCTATGGTTTTGGTATTATGGAAAATATTTTTTTTAAAGAACAAAGGTTTCATTTCACAAATCCAAAAACATGGAATTCAGTACTGGATGCAAAGTGTGAATAAATTACCTCTGGACATTAAGAATTTACAGAACTCCAAAATTCTTCCTTGCATTGCAAAAAAATCTGATCAGACCTGCAGAACAACAGAGTTTGTTGTTTGGGTTTTTTCCTTCTAGATTTACTCTTCAGTATAAAACCCATCAGTTCTTAGCCTTATTTCATGTTAGGGAAATTCATTAGCAGTACTTCAGGGCAATAATTTTGAGTTCAATCACTCTTATAGATAAAAGTCACCATTATCTCAAAAGCTGCTACAGTAATCACAACAAATTGAGATCTGCTCATGGGTTGGTCTAGAAATGGATCCATAGTGATACTGAACAGAAAGTTAAAATTCTACAGAAAAATTCTAGATGTAGAGAAAAGTGCTGCTCTTAAGGAAAATCAAAATAGATTAAACCTGTCTCTTGATGGCAATTCTAGATTCCACATGTCAATATGGATAGTGGCTATCTCAGCTACTTCAGGAGGCTGGCAAATTTAGTCTCTCCATCTTCTCCCATGATCAATGTAGCTTTAAAACTGCACTTTCCTCAATTCTTTTGTTTAAGTTGATCAACTTTCCGGACTCCATGGAAGATTTATCTTTCCCTCAGTGTGAATTTTCCATTTCCAGTCTATAACACTCATTCTATTCATGGTGACAGGATCTAGTACATCATAGTAATGCCAATGATGAAATACTTTTTTTCCTTCAAGTTTCCTCATGAAAATGTTTAATAAGGTCTCATCACATTTTTTTTATTCTGTCTACATGACTCTTCCTTATTCTATCCAAAGACAAAATGGGGAAACTCAGCAAAATATATTTCCAAGAAAGATTCATTTTTTAATAAAAAAATTTGATTTATAACATTCACCTTACTTTCTCATAAAGCTCAAACAAAACACAATGATTGTGATACCGAGTGAAAGATTCAACCCCACCTCCTTTGAGTACATTCTTCATAAATTTAGCAGATTTTAGATAGCAACCATGCTCAGCATTTTTTAATTTGAAGAATATATCATACTGGTGTGGGTGCAAGAGTGAAACTGTGTACTTCGTGTGTAAATCTTAAATAAGCCTTTTAATGCACTTGGTTAGCAGATTTCTTTTTGGAAGTACAACATGTTGATATTTTTATTTTGAATAATTTGTTTTACTTCAAAAAAGAAGAGCTAGACAAGTTGAAACTACCTGTAACTCATGGCTGACCTTTCCAACAACAACTATAATTTGAATTGCATGCATGGCATCCTTCACAGGAATGGGTGACCAGAATTACTAGCTCTTCTCCACGTGGTATCCATTCTAATGAGAAAAGGAAAGGGACAGAAGGCCTACAGAGGTCTGTTTGGCAACCTGGCATCTGTTAAATTGTCTTTGAAATAAAAAAATACCCTCTAAATATACCCTTCTAACTCATGTGGGCAGAGAACAGATCTATTATTTAGATCAATTGTCTCAATGTGGAAAAAACCTAGGTATTCTCGCTGATCTGCTACATAGAATCATGTAGGTTAGGAAAGCTCTTTAAGATCATTGAGTCAAACTGTTAACCCAGCACTGCCAAGCCCACCAGTTAAACCATGTCCCCCAAGTGCCACATCTGCACCTCTCTTAAATAGCTCCAGGGATGGGGACACACCCACACCCCTGAGCAACATGTTCCAGTGCTTATCAACACTTTTGGTGAAAAATTTTACTTAATATCCCAACTAAACCTCCCCTGGGAAAATTAAAGGACATTTCTTGGTTGAAAATCTTCATATTCCAAAATCATTAGGATGCAAACGCCATTTAAGAACATCAGGTCTTACTTTCATTACTAAATATGGTCTGTTACGATTCATATAATAAGAAGAACCCAAACCCAATGTTTAAGGTTTAAGATGGACTGAACAGTTATGTATTGCAGACAATTTATTCCCTGTTTGCATCCTTGTTATGACAAGATCCCTTGGACAGTCCTTCACTGTCTGAATATCCTGGTCTTTGCTGCTGCAATCTGCAATGATAACTACATTGAGTGATTTAGCTGTTAGAAAGAACACCTTGAAGCTGCATTCAAATGCCCTGAGAATTCTCCTGAGGAGAGATACACTTAGCAAGGATTGAGGAAGAACATGTCACAGAAAGAATAATGGCAAAACGAGAATAATCTTTGTAGAGGTTAAGGTAGAAGTATCCTCAAGATACTTATTATTAAGAATAGTTATGCTAAGGGTAATTATAGAGACATTATCCTAAGTAAAAGGATTTTTTTTTTTAGAGTTTCACATGAATGTGCATAGTTGGATTGAATGTAGAAAACTGAAATACAGAAATTGGAAGAGTTGATTCATCACTGAGCGGTACACATTCCTGGTTGTTTCGGTATTCTCAAGAAGCAGCACAGCTTCAGTTATTGCAGATAGTCTATACTATCTGCACCATAAAATAGACTATGAAAGAACCACAGAATGGTTTTGGTTCAAAGGAGCTTTTGAAGATCTAGTTCCAATCCCTCTGCCATGGGCAGGGAGACCTTTCACTAGACCAGGGTGTTCAAAGCCCCATCCAACCTGGCCTTGAACATTCCAGGGATGGGGCATCCACAGCTTCTCTGGGCAAACTGTTCCAGGGTCTCACTGGTATCTCAGTCTTTTGCTCTAGTGTGAAGGAAAGTGTTTAAATATCCTTGGAGCTAAAAAATACTAAACTAAACAATACTCCTGTTCTCTTTTAGGAAGCCTTATAGTCCTTAAAACTGAGTGTGTATTACAGGTGCTCTGTGAGGTGAGGGCTAAGTAAACAATAAAAAAATTATTAAAATCTAATGTGAAGTGTTTCATGTCTGAATTATTTTCTTTTCAGCGAAGGCTTGATTAGGAACTTTTGGGTTTGTGGAGCTAAACAATCAGGAATATTTTAAAGAACTAAAATTGTATGAAGAGTTGACAAATGGTTTCAAGTCCAACAGATGTGTGGGCACATGTTTAAATTAGTGGAGATGAGTAATCCTATTGAATGTGTAGAATTTGAGTTTAAGTGCATATTTCTAAAATACACTAGAGAGATGTACTAAAGCAATATTAGTCTTGAGTATCTATGTGTACATGAACATACAAACACACACATTTATAATATGAAGGATTTTTTTCTAACTGACATCAGGCAATGACAAATTGGCCTCATTTCAAAATATATCTTTGCTGTCTCATAATAAAGACCACACAGAATCTAAGTTAAAATGAAAAGTTAAACCACTTATACTGTAAGTAGAATAAAGACTTACAAATCTGTCTTGTATAAAGTGTGAAGTGCCCATGTCCACTTGATACATAGGACTGCATTAGATGCTCTGTCACTCTCCATACACAATTTACTTTTTCTTTTTCTTTTTCTTTTTTTTTTTAAATGAGTCAGTCAGAAACCTCTGATAGCACCATTTCAAATGCAAATAATTCTGTTCCAACTGCCTCTTTACATTAGCTAAATGAAGTCATCAGTAAACAAAATTGGAAGAAATCTTAACACAACTGCTGTAAACAACTTTAAAAGTTTTATATCCCGAAAGATTAAAAGTGTTAGGAGACAGTTCAGATGCACTGGAGACATTCACCACTGATAAAGTTTATAGTCAAAAAATAACTCTCTCATCTCACCCAAACTGATACTGGTCACAGCAAATTATAATCAAAGATAGATTTCTTGGAGGGTGATAATACCATTAGATTTAAGGAATTAAAAATACATGAAACTTTTGAGTTAATGAACAGGGTCCTTAACTGCTCATTTAATTCAAACAGCTGTTTGTTAATGCCCTAAGCAGTGTCATAAACTGTGAAAATACTGTTGAGTGCAAGACACTAGTTAATGCTATAAAGCAACACATGCTCTAATATTAAAAGGATTTAATGGGATTAATAGAGAATAAAACATTAACTCCCTATTATGATGTTTTTGGGACCCAAGGGCAAATTCTGGCTAAAAAGGACTCTGGTTCTAAAAGCACAAAAAGTAAACTATAGCACTGTACAGCAAATCATGGCAATTTTATGCTCCTGAAAAAAAGTGGAACCCTGATAAGATCACATCTGTTCCAATCACAGACTGGATAAAATCACTGTTTACTAAAGTCCTAAATAACTAAATATGTGGAACCCCAACAAGATCCCATCTGTTAAGACTACAATTTGGATAAGGTCCCATTACAAAAATTTCTATATAATAACATATAATGAAATTTTTTTATTTTCTCCAGTTTCATAAATTCTTTCATAGGGATACACAATATTGTAAAAATCCAACAGCATAATTAACTGGCTTGATGAACATTAATAATATACTAGAATTTGGATTCTCAATTCAAAAAAGAAATCAAAAACTAGTCTTAGTGTTTAAGCCATATAACCTCACTCAAATGTTCTTAATTCTAATTATTTTGAACTTATCTATACAGTTATTTTTTCCCCTCCCTAGTATAATGACAGGTTTGATAGCATATGCAGTTCATCAGTAAACTACAAAAGCTTAATATTTGCAAAGTTGTCTACTAGTTTTTCTGATTTTCTTTTGAAAGAATATTCTTTTAGAATAGAAACCAGAAAGTGGGCTGAATTTACCTTTATAGGTATAGCATATTTGAAAATTGTCACTAGCAGGAGAATTTTTTTTTTAAGTTCACACAAGCTTAATATATAAATAAAATCTATTTCAGTGCCCAAGATATTTTTTTTACACAGTAATACTGCAGAAAAGGACAATTAAGAATTTGGGTTTTTTTCTAAAAATGAGAGGCAGCAAGGTTAAACATTATATTTTCAGGTCATATTGTCCTCCAAAACATTATTAATTGCTTTATAGTGGAGTCCATAAAATGAGATGTTCTTCTGTCCTTTTACATTGAAAAAAACCCCAAACCTCCACAAACTTAACAATATTTTAAAGTAATTTAATTGCCTTTTTTTTTTTGTTAATTCCTGCATTTAATATTATTTAAAACATTAATAATAATTTGCATCTGCACTGGAATTGCAGATACTTTTCACCTGGATATCTCAGATCATGACTGTTAAAAGATCACAGGATCAGACAGCCAAGAGCCATCATTTATAATAAAAGTGAGGGCTGACAGCCACCAAAAAGGCAGTCAAAGACATGAATGTTCATAATGTCTGCTTAAGTTCTTCAGGAATATGAATTTCCAGTGCTTGGCACCTCAAAAGGAAATTGCTTAAACCAGTCACATATCTAGGGGATAAGAATATCTACTTACAAAGTGGTGGTCTTCAACTAAAGATTGTGTTTAGATTTTCCATAGGGACGCAGAAGTATTTTCTATAATGAGGGAGAAAGAATGAGGAGACAAATTAAGAAATAGTTTTCCACCCTTAGACAAACTTTGAATATTTACAATCAGGGAATGATAGAATTGTTAAGGTTGGAAAAGACCTCTAAGATCAAGTCCATTTAGAAATGCTACTCAAAGTATATTGAAATACCCTGTGTGTCCCAGCAGAGATTTAATTTCAGATATGGGCTGCTGGGGTTTTTTTGTTTGTTTTAGTCTGTGAACCTAGAAAGCAAAATAATCTTCCTGAACGTTTATAGCAGATTCCACTTGCAATAACAGGCCTATTTCCCTGAAGCCTTCTGGCAGGTAAAATCACCCTGATCTTTTTTCTTGGACACATATGTGTTCTTCCTCATGGACTTCCTTCTCAATTTAAAATATAACTTTGAAAAGATCCTTCCTATGTTCTGTTTCACCTTTTTGCAACATATTTGCAAGACAGCTCCTCCAGGAAAATATTTTCCAATCTGAACTTCCTTATGTGTACAGAGACATCAGAATTTGCTTCCCAAAAAAACTTGTGTGGTTTCATTTTGTGAATATGCTCTTATGACACTGCTTCCAGTGCAGTGGTCATCCCGTAAAAGTCAGCATTTTCAAAGTGTTACCACATGGTAGTATCTGCCAAGTGTTATTGCATGTTCTGAGGTCTTGCAGTGCAGACACAAAAGCTTGTACTATAGTTGTACACAGCAATTGTGTAGAAACCATTAGAAAATTCTGGGAATCTTTCCAACAGAAGTTGAGCATTCTGTTACTTTAAGATTTTCTACCACTCTTAGGTTCACAAACGTTTCCAAGTACTTAATAAAAGGATGATATTGTATTTTTTCTTAATCTAAGTAGAAGACGTATTTCACATCACAAAACTTTCAAATACATTATTTTCGTGATACATAGCCATTCTCACTACTGAGTAGCAACTTGTACTGGTTCTGGCTGGGATAAAGTTTTTCATTGCAGCTGGTTGGTGCTGCCTTTTAGATTTGTGACCAAAGCAGTACTAATAACAGTTATGTTTTAGCAAGTGCTGAACAGTGCTTGCACAGCATCAAATCCTTCTGTTTCTCATTCTGTCTCCTGCTGTGAAGAGCAGCAGTCCTTCCCTTCCCTTCCCTTCCCTTCCCTTCCCTTCCCTTCCCTTCCCTTCCCTTC
>VWZT01011408.1:61959-73657 GCA_013397055.1 Pachycephala philippinensis | reverse complement strand
CCTTCCCTTCCCTTCCCTTCCTTAATTTTGTTTGCTGTCAGTTTATTACAAATTTTGTGTTTCATTCTTCCTAGAAGTGTTGATAGGTGAAAGCAGGAAGACCTGCCTCTCTACTTGGTCATGGCTGCTGCTCCATGATCAAAGGGAGTCTACTGAGGAGAAGCTGTGGACATGTCCTTTACCTGAAAGCCACTGAACACATTCAGGAAGAAACTCACAGAGTACAGCCTGAAAATCCCACAAGAGCAGAAAGCCTGCAGAGTGAGCAAAGACTGGGAAACTCCCGAGAAGTATTTCTTCCACCTCAGAACATTTGACCAAAATATGATTAGTTTTCGAGCCTTGTGGACAAGCTGAAACAAGTACTTGTCAGAGTAAGATTCTAGCAAATCACCCTATGGGTTTGATTAAGGTTTCTTATTTACATCTTTTTGATTATGCAGTCAGTGAATACAAATGAACCCTAAAAGGTAGATTGGGTACCCAATGTTCCATCTTCCCTCTAGCACATTTAGAGATAGTATTGTATATGTGTTTCATTTCATTTTCTTCCCTCACTTCTTTACAGATAGTTCTTTTGCACTAGTAAAGATTAGCTTTAAAGGCGTTTGGATTTCTGTTTTCTTTTAGTTTTTCTGTTAGGCAGCCTAATTTTGACTGTGTTTAGCAACTAGTACAAGTGCATAGGGAAAGAGTTTTCCAACAGACCTAAAATATTCACTATGTTTCTTACTCCATTATTCATAAATCAAAACCTTTACTTTATTAAAAGTCTTCAAAACTCAAATAACTTCAGAAAAACATAAAAAAACCTTATTAACAAATAATTAATTTCCCTTGTATTTCACTATAATCTCAAGATACCTAAAATGGCACAAAACAGATAAGGCATCAGAAGTGCTCAATTTATACGGAACCTTCTTAACACTGTGGTAATTTTGATACCAGTATGTACACCCAAATTACTTGCACAGGTAAAATCGCCCCAAATAGTGAAGAAAAAAGATATTTGTCTCAATATTTGATTCTGTGCTTTAATTCAAAATATTATTCTTTATGCTGCTTAAATCTTGTGGAAGAGGGACTGCATACATATTCTGAGAAAAAGAAGAGAAAAACAGGGGAGCACATTCATGGTAGGATAAGATAGTGGTCAAAGACTGCAGTATGTACAGATATAAATGTTGCTTAAGGCACGTGAACAAGCAAGTTCGGTAGGATTTTCCCACACGTGGGAATAGCTGTGATTTATTGAGTTTTTAAAGAGAGGGCAAAAGAACATTTAGCATTTTTGAGAATATTCGTAATAGTCAACACTACAGCACAGAAGTTTAGTATCTTTAAAATGCTCACGTAATCCATGAGAAGAATAGAATCCATCATAAGACAGCTAAGTAGAGCAGTATAATTATTCACTTGGAAGCACTCTTGAGACTCTCGATAAGAAGAGATTGAATATCCTTCTCTCCCCATGCCAGTGACTAAAAATTTCCCTCCACGTGCCCAGACTCCACCTAATTTTGGGTACTCACTACTAATTACTAATTAGAATTTGTAAACAATGTACCTTTTACCCTCTCCTAGCCACTAAAATAGCTGCAATCTAAGAATACAAAAT
Organism: Pachycephala philippinensis; assembly: GCA_013397055.1. Lineage (NCBI taxonomy): Eukaryota > Metazoa > Chordata > Aves > Passeriformes > Pachycephala > Pachycephala philippinensis. The sequence continues at coordinate 72,039 of VWZT01011408.1, read as the reverse complement.
GACATACGTTTCCTTACGTTTCCCGAATTTTTTAGAAGTTTTCTTCAATTGTCACTAGATCTCTCATTTTAACACAGAGTTTACAAGTATTACAACTGATAAGCAAAAAAACAGAAGACAAAACCAAATCAGTGAAAGGATTATGCAAAACGTGATAAGACATTTCTTGCAAAAAATTAAATCAAAGTTCAAATTCACCATAGACTAACAGACAACAGACAATTTTATGTTGACTGATTTAGTACAAGTTCAAAGACATCATAGCATTCATAAGAACAAAAGTAACACAAATTCTTACACATCAAAGAAACAAAAGGATTTTTAACTAAATATGGATTTTTTTTAACGGAAGTTGTACCAAGACATGTAGTCATCTTCAGGTAGACATTTAAGCCTGAAAGTGAGATTCTGAGAGGATGAAGGACTCGGAGAGATATTAAGCAAGTTTGCAAAGGATACAAAATTGGGAGGAGCCTTTGACTCCCTTAAAGGCAGAGAGGCCCTGCAGAGACACCTCAATAAATCAGAGGGCTGGGCAATCACCAGCTGTATGAAGTTCAACAAGGGAAAGTGCCTCTTCCTGCACATTGGATGAGGCAACCCTGGTTCTGTGTACAGACTGGGGAATGAGATGCTGGAAAGCAGCTCCATGGAAAGAGACCTGGGGTTCCTGGTCGATGGCAAGTTGAACATGAGTCAGCAGTGCCCTGGCAGCCAGGAGGGCCAACCCTGTCCTGGGGGGCATCGGGCACAGCATCGCCAGCTGGGCAAGGGAGGGGATTGTCTCTCTCTGCTCTGCTCTGGGGTGGCCTCACCTCGGGTGCTGGGGGCAGCTTTGGGTGGCACAATATACAAAAGACATGAAGCTATTAGAAAGCACCAGTGGAGGGCAACGAGGATGTGAAGAGCCTTGAGGGGAAAGCCTCATGAGGCACAGCAGAGGTCACTTGGTCTATTCAGCCTGGAGAAGAGGAGACTGAGGGAAGACCTCATTGCAGTCTACAACATCCTAGTGAATGGAAAAGCAGGGGTAGACACTCCCCAGAGAACTGGTCACAGGACCAAGCCTGACAAGGGTTCAAGAAAGGTTCGAACAGTGCTCTCAGGCACATGGTGTGATTCTTGGGGGTGTCATGTGCAGGGCTTAGAGTAGGACTCGATGGTCCTTGTGGATCCCTTCCAACTCAGAATATTCTATGATTCTTGAATGGATCAATTTTACAGCAGTGTACAGATAAAAAAAAAAAAAAAAAAAAATCAGGTTACTGGAAGTGAAAACGTTCATCATTCCTGATTAGTAACTATATGGACGGTGACACTATGAACTTCTGGTTATCTACAGAACTAGTGGTGTCAATAACTGTTGAAACCGAGATAGTTGAATTCTCATCTATCACATCATGAGGTAGGTGCTGTTTTTCTTTACCCACCCACCTCACATATCTTTTAGATAATTCAGAAATAATTCAAACTAAACGTCTAGTGCATTAAAATTACAATCTAGGCCTTGTTAAAAAGTTACAACTTTCTGTGTAATATCTAATTTGTAAGTTTAATTTTCAGTTCACAGTACTCAAGATGTAGATGCAAATAAAGGTGAAGAGAAAGATGGATAATAATAGTCATTAATTTTGTCACTAAACAATGAGGCATAGCCTCCCAGTTTTTATCGCTGCTGTCAAGACAGAATATTAGTATTGAACCTTGCCTTTCTATGTAAAATGTTTCTATATTCATTTGTATCAAAAATAGTATCAAAATTGGTTGCTACAAAGGGAAAGCTGAAGACCAATAAAATCTTTTCCGAGATAGTTCGAGCTTCATATCTAGAGCCATATGTACAAGCTAAATGTTTATCTTCACTAGAAATATTTTATACTCTTGTGGAATCCATAGGATCATCCCTGAAAGTCTGAAAATTATCTGTGAACAACTAAAGAGACTTACATCTGTGAGTAACTAACCCTTGGGCATTCCAGCATATAAAAATTCATCCCAACAGCATATACTACACTTACAAGTTCCTAATTGACTAAGTATCTGTGTTTCTGTGTCTGCTTAGATACAGGAATATTTATTTGTTAGACGGGAAAGGCAGCATTAAGAGCTGATATTAAGGATGGATATGGCAGAATCTGCTGAATTAGATGCATCTTTTCCAAAATACTGCAAAGCCAAGAGTTTGCCTCCAGTGCTATAAAGACCTTTGCTTCTCCATATAACAGCAGAAAAATATGGACATTAAAGTTCTCTCCTGTAGCACCATTTTGAAAATAATTAAAATCCATTTCAATGGCAACATTGATATACTAAACAAAACAAATTATGTATTTTTAGGTAGTGGCTACATAAAGAATGTAATAATATTTTGAAAGAGATGTCTGAGATACATGTATGGTAAGAGTTTCAAGGCCCTTTCCCTCCAAGGATTCTAAAAGTTAAATAGTCCTTTTCTTCTCGATGAAAGACTTAACTAAAATAAGCAGTATGAACAAATCTCCAACTGTGAACTAATTAAAGACAATTCCCCTTCATGGTTTTCCCACTAAATGTTATTTGTGATTTTATTTTGCTTTCCAAAGTTTGTCTTACTTTACATATCTGTGGTCTATAAGGCTAATGCAAAATACCAATTATTTTAAATACCAAACAATATACCCAAAATCTCAGAAAGTTAACATTACCTTTTATTAAGTCTGGAAAAAAATTGAGTTTTAAATTGTGAAAACACTTGCAGACTCATACTAGTAATACTCTTTAACTTAACTAAGCAATAACAAAACATAAACAAACAATCAAACAACAACAAAAAATTCAGGAACCCATTATTTTAATTTTATTTATTTAGACTTGAACATGGCATAATACACAAGTACTTCTATAATGCTGAAGTCAGGCTTTGAAATATCAATGCTACTCTAAATTAAGTAAAGTTTTCAGCACTTTCAAATCAGTCCAGCTATATGACAACGTAAGTAACAAAGCCTAACTAATCCAGTCAAGGTCCTTGGGGTTTTATATTCAATGCTACCCAAGGCACACTGCCCTGTGGCATAGGAAAAAAGAAGGCTGGAGTTTTAAAGACATACAAATTGACTTTCATAATGATGTGGAAAAAAGCCCCCCTAAGGTCCATGGAGAAGGAACTTGGCTTAAATTCAGTGATGACCTGTTTCGAGGAGGAGATTGGACTGTAGGCTTTCTGGGGTCAATTCAAACCTGGATGAGTATATGATTTTAAGCCTGGGGAGTCTCACCCTCCTCCTTAACTGTGAAGATGTTTTAGCTCTACTCTGGCAACATGACACCTTTCTCTCACTTGCTTCCCATGCTCCTTAACAGTGGGGATGCAGATGACACGGAGGGACCTGATGGCCACAGCCTCACTGTCAGTCTCACAACCCATCACCAGAAATGCATCTGTGGTGGCCAAAAGTCAGAGGCCTCATCCCCCATGGCTGCTGAACATGCAATGATACAATAGGCATTCTGTATTTAATTCACAAATTAATATAGTAAGGGACACAACTGGCTGGGAATGCAGTATCCTTCCCTGCAACTGGCTCACTCCCTCTCTTATATTGGCCATCACTGCATTAGCATAATAAAGAAAAGCCACAATTTAAAACTGAGCAATGAAGTCATAATTCAGCTTTCAAAAATTAAGCATGATTCTTATTCCCTCTTAAGCCTTCCAGGTACTTTGCTGAAGACAAAAATCAGCTTTGCTATTCGTTGTACAGCACACTGGAAGTATTTTAATTTCAATTTAAAAATTTATATTTTGTCCTAATTTCATATGCAAATCTGTAAGACATGCAGTACAAAAACTCCTACCTGACTGATATCAACTACAAAAAGTACGTCAGATTTGTGCTCTGAAGTAATTCATCACATCTGTAATAGCACAGAGTGGTCATGCAGACATACTTAAAGCAGAAGTATTTAATAATTATTCCCATTGCAGCTGAAAATTTCTTCTGCTGCTAGGGAGATTCATGAAACTTGAGAAATCTCTAAAATTTGCCATTAGAGACAGCTGACAATCTTTTCAGTTCTTCCTGATAGTGCTTGTAAGAGAAATAAATTACAGTATATATTATCTTCAAACGTTTACTCAATACAGTTAGATCAATAATTTAAAATCAGCAGAAGTTCTCATTTTCCTACATAATGCACCAGCTGAGAAAAGGGAACCGAAACAGAATAGTAAAATACAGCTTTAGAGAAACTCAACCTCTATTCAGAACATAAGCTTCCTTTCTGCCAGTGCTTTAGCTCTAAGGAGTAGGTTTATGAGCTGACAAGTTGACAGTATTTCTTTGTTATGACTGGCTAAGGACGTCCAATTGTCATACAATAATTTTCAGTAATTAGTATACATATTAGAAGTAACTCATCTTTTCACAAGAACAATGTTCTTTTGGATAAACAATAGCTTCTGCAACACTAAATTATAGAGGCCAAGCTACTAATTTATGGTGGGTTACAATTATACATGTTGTGGGCCACAAGCACTCTGTGGGCTGTGTAATGAAGGCCAATAGTTTAAAAACTGATTAGAATTACAAATAATCTGCCAGGTGTTTTCATCGCTGTTTTGGAAGACAGCATTATCCTAGCCAGAGTCTCCAAAGCCCAGATGAAAGAAAATATTATGGAAAACTCTATGGTCAATAACACTTCAAAAATACCTTTTTCAAAGTGTGTATTATTTTTATATCACTGATCAAGAGTAAGGGTAGCATGGTAGTGACACTACCACATAAAACCTCATCAAATTTGACCACTAATCTGGTCTTTTTAGACCATCTGTAGGAGATTTGTGGGCACAAAATAAAGAGTAGAATAATTACAGAAGAGTGGTACAATAGATAGTTGGATTTATCTGTACTTACATCACAGGAGTTAGTTACAACTCTATCTCACATCATTATTTGAAAATTTGAAATATTCCTTTTAAATAAATTCAGAACAAGCCAGAAAAGCGAGCCAGAAAATGCAGAATTTTAGATCTATCTAAGAAAATATTATTGTATTAAATACGTGACAGTTATCTGTGATTTATAGCCAATCAACAATATTGCCATAAACAAGATTACCATAACCATGACCTCTAGATTTCAGGTGTCCAGCTATACAATATAAAACCTAATAAAATAATATTGAAAATAAAATTAAGCATCTAAAAAAGTGATTTGACTTAAAGGGTCAAAAATGGTAGTATTTTTGTATTGAATCATAGAACATCCTGAGTAGGAAGGGACTCACAAGGATCATTGAGTCCAACTCCTGGCCCTGAGAAGGACGCCCCAAGAGTCACACCATGTGTCTGAGAGCATTGCCCAAATGCTTCTTGAACTCTGTCAGGCTTGGTGCTGTGACCACTTCCCTGGGGAGCCTGTTCAGTGTCCAACTACCCTCTGGATGAAGAACCTTTTTCTGATAGCCAACCTAAACCTCCCCTGACACAACTTCAGGCCATTTCCTCAGGTCCTGTCACTGTCACCACAGAGAAGAGATCAGTGCTTGAGTTTCCACTTACCCTTGTGAGGATGATGCAGGTGGCTGTGAGCTCTCCCCTCAGTCTCCTCTTCTCCAGGCTAAATAAGCACAACATTTGTACGGAGAGCACTCATATTTTCATTCAGGAATGGCCATGACAAAAGTAATATCATCTGCTATTTGTAACAACTTTCAACAGTTCTAGATTAGAAGAGGTTTTAAAGAAAACAGGTTGCAACACAGGATATGAACATATACTCTGACATTCAGAATGAGAAAAAATCGCAGTATTGTGGATTTAAAACATTGGCATTAAGTACTTTTCAGTGTTAAAACTAAGGAGCTTTATTTGACCATACAGGTAGGTTCTAAAGTCTAACTGACCTGGAAATACACAGATTTTATGGATATACAAATGATAATATCTGTTGCATTAATAAAGTGTCTATGGATTATTATTACATTAAATATTCATCCCAGGTCTGACACTAGACATATATGTGATTAAATTGCTAAGGGAAGGTATTTGTTTTGCTCAAGTGGCAACTGTAACTGTTTTCAGAAGTATTATATAAGGAACATAAAAAATATAAAAATAAAACGTAGATATAAAGAACATTAACTGGATTTAAAGTATCCAAAATGGCAAAATCACACCACCATTCATTAGGTCAGGGTAAAACCATTTTGCTATCATTCAATACAGGTGCAATTTATTAAATTTCAGTTACTAAGGAACACTAAGTAGATGTGGGTTAGTCCACAGATTTCCTGATAGCATATGCCAGTGCTTCCAAGGATTATATTACAGAAGAAACAACAGTAAATTCAAGTTTACATTTAATATTATAAGAAAATACTAACATGCCTAACTTTGACTCAACCATTTTTAAAATTAGGAATTTAATTTCGTTAGAACTTGGGCACTAGAATATCCTTTTTGAATGGATACTATTTTTAAATTTCTTTTTTTTTGCACCTGTTTCATTTTATATTTAGAAATCCCTTAAAATTCATCAAAGTTGAATGGCAAAGTTTTTAGACATCTGAAAATAGTCCGTGATAATTAGTTTTCATATAGAAATTAAATTAATGCTAATGATTTTGTTATTCAGGTTTTTGGTGTTCAGAATGGCATGTTTTACAATTGTAAATTTAGAATGTAAATGTAGGTTTCTAAGGCAGTTGGTACTCTACAAGTTTATAATTCTGATAGATTAAATGTTTTTACAGGCAACACTTTAAATCACTACTGCATTTGAAATATATAACTTAATAAACCAAAAAAAATATGTTGAGCATATGTGCTGAACTGAAGAATCACTGAAATTTTAAAATAATGCCTTAAAAATTCCAAAGATAACATTTCCACTTACTTGTAACAGATTTTGTAATCCAGCATGTTTTTAAAAGATAGGTATCACCTTGTCCAGTGCAGAAGAAAATCACTATGCAACAGTGGTTTTCTGAACCTGATTGCACCAAAAACAATTGCATTTGTGGAAACTGAAGTGTGAAAAGCTTTTAGGAATGATAAGAAGGGAACTGAATAACGCTACATGTTTCTGCATAAGGGTAACTGCAAATGGTGATCTTTGCAATGGAGTAAAACCCTTCAGCTTCATTTTGGGAACTCATTGCAACTTAAACTATGTCTGTAGGATAAAGTAAATTTAGGTCTAGATAAATGCAACATGCAAAACATCAAAGAAATGGGGGAAAAGAAAATTTAAAATACTTTAAAGACAAGTTTCTGCTGAAGAAAACAACGTTGCATAGATTTTGGAGAGGGGAGATAGAGCCTTTCTATTCTACAATAGCCAAAAGATGTTCTGAAAAAATAAAGGTAGATAAAACAAGGAAATAAGTATCATGGTCCTGACCTCCTAAGTAGTCTGTAAGCGACTTTCTTTACCATTGTGATGCTTAATGTAGATCAAGTTAAAAATGAACATTAAAAAATAAATGCTTATCAAGAAAAAGTCTTTTGTACATATTGGTTAAACTTGGATTTTGAACTAATTTGAATGTTTACAATTATTTTCTTGGTGAAGTCCATAGGAATTTTCAGGTTATAGCGGAAAAATACTAAAAGACTTCTAGCCAATCTTCCGGCTTCTATATCTTCTGATCTATGATAATAGAAGCAAATTCTTTCTGATCTCCTAAGTCTTGCTGTATGACCAAACCACTTCCACTGATATCCCTCACCAAAACCTACGTCAACCTGAGGGAGAATCTATTCATGTTTTTACGAGCATGGTATTCTAAGAGAAGGAACTACCAGTGCTGACCTTTGTTCAAATACACTCCAACATGCAAAATCTGCACATGCAGGTCCTTTTACAAAACTGGGTTATTGCAACCACATTGGATTACGGCCCCTGAAAAAAACTGTCATTTGTATCTATTGCACAAACTCTTCTGAGACACTAATTTGTAGATGCTGTTGTGCTTTTGGACAAAAAAGGATTTTTTTTTTTCTTTTCTTTAAAATATCCTATGCTTCTTTGTCCCATTTGTTTGTTTTGTCTGCTATCTATATGAAGTCTACTGTCATATCAAGTTTCCTGTAAAAGACCTGTACTTCCAAACTGGCAACTCTTTTTAATTCTTATTTGACTGGTCTGTACCAATACCTACTGAAGACTTATGTGCCTATTAAAACACTATTTATCAGCATTGGATCATCCCTGTGCTTGCTAACATGCAAAATTGTTTGCAAATATTTTGCTCTCTAACATGATCAAACAATAATGACATATTTTGACCACTATTGCTCAAAAATAAAGTAGTATGCATTAACAAAGCGGGATAGTATGTTCTAGCTAAAGAGCCAAAGGGAAATAAACCAAATTGCAATAAGATTTAAATAATGATTTCTATTTCTATTAACAAAGCATAGGTCTGGGCAGCTATTAACTTCTAAGTAAAATGTGTATTCAAATCACACCTGTTCGGTTTCTCAAAAGTGCTATTTCAGCTAATTTAACCACTCATTCCTCTTAGGGACACATTTTCCTGGGAAATTTAAGCTACTGAAATCAACCTGAGTAAATCATGCAGTTAAACGATTTTTGATAATAGAAAAATTTGGCTGACTGAAAATGCTTAAAGACTGTGGAAGTACAGAATACTGGCGGATGACTAGACAGTTTTGCATTCCATATGTCACAAACAAAAGTCTCAGCTAACAAACTTGTTATGATCTAACTACCAGCACTGAAATTGCAGTGCTAGATAATATGACAGATAAATCATTCACCTACAGAAATTATTATTTCTCAAGAATGAATATTAACAGAATTTACTGGAGGTTTTTCCCTCCTTCTTTAGAGACAGACAGGAGCATCGACTAATAAAACTGCAGAATTGTGATCTTTTCTTCATGTCTGCCAGTTTAATTTGGTTTGTACCGAATGCAAATATACTGGTGTATGCCATTTATTGCATTGAAATAGCCCCTTGCATTCCTATTTGCACTGCAGAAACAGGTACACCCTAATTTCCTGAGTAAGACTTAATCAAGCAACCTCTTAATAAATGTGGTCCTAAAAATCCTGTTATTCCTAGATACTATAATCAATACTCGCATTATCTCATGTTCAAAATGGATAGAAAGAGCATAAAATGTCTGCCTTGCATTTTTTGCAAACCTCTGCTCCTGCATCGACAAGAGGGAGACAATCCTGCTGGAGCAGGCTTGCATCTCAACCACCAAGACTCTGAAAGTCTTTCCATGTCTTGTAGACATAACACTCTTCTTGGAAGGCTAGCAGGATCCCATTTTTGAGCTGGACTTTAGAACAGGTTCTGAGTCAGCTTCTCTCTTCTCCAGTAGGAAAAGTGAAGTGCTATGGCAGGATATTTACTTCCATGTTGAACCCACTGCTGGCTCACTATAAGAAATGGCAGGGAGCAGTAGGAGATATTTCTGTATTTCCAACTCAATAAAGAGGATCTCAGAACTCTTATTTTATTAGATATACTAAATTTGGGGGTTATGTGTGACAAACTCCAGGTCTTAAACTAGTGATATTAATTTATTAACATAAAATCAGAACTTCATTCCTCTTTCAGACCATCTGATAAACTAAGTCTTCAGTTGTGACTTTAGGCTTGCACTGACCACAGCGAAGTGCTGTTGTTGCCTAGCTACTAATTTTCACTTTTAGATTCAGCACAGCTTCTGAATGGTGACCTAATGAAGGGCGTCTTTGCTCAAAAATCCTATTTTTTTAAAAATTAATTGATGAGTCTAGTAAGAGTTAATACACACTATGAGTCTTGTAACACATAATTTAAATGCACATCCATTTGAAATTCTTTAACAGTACACTCTCATGTTTTATCAAAGCTGCATTTCTTTGGTATATCTTAAATTTTCATTAGTTTAGTGATTAAATATTAAAGGAATTACTTAAATCATAGTTCTTTCTCTAGTGATGCTATATATTCTTCAGCAACTTCTCTTTGAAGAGGCACTTCAATACAATTACTACAAGACTCACAATACCTCAAATTGATGGGGGGTGTGGGTGTGTGGGGGGGTGTGTGTGTGTGTGTGTGTGTGTG
>VWZT01011408.1:60000-61864 GCA_013397055.1 Pachycephala philippinensis | reverse complement strand
CACAGTTTTTGGGTTGTTTGTTGGACTGTTTAACCTTTTTTTTTGCCTCAGGCAACTGTCTATACTACCCTATGACACTGCTGTTATCGAAATCATCTTCTACAGAATGATTGTGGCCCAGTTATTCATCAATGCATTGCCAGTTCTTTGAAGTTGAGAATTCAAATCCCTAATTATCTAACCAGATAGTTTAAAATGATCATAACTAAAATTGCTCCACCATATGATTGCAGGCTCAGCTTTCTTTTCTTTTTAAATACTATTTTTGGCTGTAGTATGTGAGCCACAGCTATCAGCTTTCCATAGTTCTCTTGCTATTGACTATGGGGTCAGAATGTAATTCATATACTAAAGAATTTTTTAGTGGTTCTAGTTATTGATGCACTCTGTGCAACTTGCCAGACATACAATGTTGCATTCTGGAAACAACAAATTTCCCTGCAAATCAATTAAATAATCATTTAGGCAAGCTATTTAAAATACAAAGTTCTAAGCCATTCCATAAAGCTCTAGAATTAAAATTTCATAATAAAAGGGCAGATGATTCACATCTTTACTTCCTCAACTATTAAAAGACAGGATGTTATGCCTTTTTTTCTGAAGATTATGCTTTTCTTAGAAATTTTTTCATTTTCCTAAACACAAGTGGTTGAACCATGTTCAATAAATCATTATTGAGTAACAAAATTACAACTGACAATTGTTACACAATTGTAGTCTTTATGCTGAGAAAAGTGAGTAAAAAGAAAAAGCTCCAGCTCAAACCAGTGGCACCAATGTGTCATCTATTTTCCTAGATCCCAGCTAATCAAGGTAATGGGTTTAGTATCAAGGAAGATGTTTTGCTGAGAGGTAATTATCATAATTTGGCAGTTTGATGGTTATTTATACTTACAGTCCCCAAGAAATGCTGAAAAAGCAGGCTACATAGGTGTTGTTCCTTTTCTTGGTCTGATTTTTTTCCCTTTGGTATATACATGAAGCTACTAAAATGAAATAAGGAAATAGTTTAGGTTGATAAGGTATTTGAAAAGTTTTGCAGTTCCTTACTGCAGTATATACACCGTACACTTCATATACCAATGAGTCAATGAACTACATACATAGATGAGAAATAATTTGTCTGTTCATGAAGATGCTCAATGTACTTTGACAAAATAAAAAAAAGCTGCATCCTCACTTCAGTACTAAAAGCCTCTGGTTCTTAGTACAAAGGTGGCATGCAGTTTTGAAGTTTGGCAGGAAAAATATATATGTAGGATTCAGACTGTTCTGGTGAACTTCCAGGGACTGAAACCCTACTGACTGAACTGACTTAATGATTCAGGCTTCTGTCTATGGACTGCTATGAATTTCAATTCCAGAGCTAAAAGAACTTTCAGATGAAAAATTTTGCTTCTGTAAACTGAAGTTTACGCGGGCATAACAGGAACTGAGATACCACCGATCTGTGCTTTGCTTAGTTGTGGAATTATATTGAGGTGGGTTGATCACAGAACATGGCTTTAGCAGAACTGCCTCAGGCCGTCAGAAGTCTGAAAAGATGTAAAATCTCGAGTCCAGGTCCCACCTCCTTCACCTTCTGTTTCAGACAATTCTTCACAACTAGGCTTGGTAATAACACAGGAGCAGCTATGATTTAACTATGTAACCCTAGGATTCCTTACAGCAAAGTAGATTCATGAAGGCTGATTCCACCAGATTTAGGGTTTCTTTTGTCAGAAAGTGGACCAAAATTAGAAGCAGGTACTCTCAAACATTCAGAATAAAGTAATTTGAATTTCACATAAGGTAGAACAGTGAGAGCACATCATACCAGTATTTCATGTGCAGATCTTTTAATTCACTCCAGAACAGGTCTTTT
>VWZT01011408.1:0-55000 GCA_013397055.1 Pachycephala philippinensis | reverse complement strand
ACAAGAAGCAGGAAGTCGGCAAAGAAGCCTCACAGCCTGGTTCCATCATGTTAAACAGTAAATGTTACCTCCCCAATACTGCATTAGGCTCATACCTCATGAAGGACCTATGTCAGATTTCACACAACAAAGAAGAATTTTATATTTTCTATAAATTAACATATTCGTATAACATTAAAGGCGATCTCATGGCTTACTTGCACTGACACGTTCTATCAGCACAAAATTAACTAAGCACAGAGAGAAAGACTAATCGTGTGCCAAAGGAGAACATGCTAATCCTCCTTCATGGGCATGAGGTAAAATTCTCATATGTAATTGTCCAGCACAAAGAGAATATTCAAAAACCAGTATCTTTCCCTCAAACCAGATGGAGGCTTAACTACCACAGCAGTAGTTCTAATGCACCAGTAAAATCCCAAAAAGGAACTGTACCTAAGTATAAAAACCTCAGTATTTGCTCTCACTGTATTGGAGACGTGGCATGTCTTGTGGGTTGCTTAAAAACAGTGTTTTATCAGCATAGACATCCAGATTTCGGGAAAACAAAAACAGCCCAACATTTTTGAACTGAGAGGAGCTTGCATTCTTAATGTTGTGCATTGTTTTACAGTTACTTCAACTGAAAATTAAAAATTTAATTTTGTTAACTTTTGGCCATAAAAGTACAAATGCTTACTTCATCCTAAGAAAACAAAGCAGCACGTACACTTAAGACATTCTAAAACAAATATCACCTAATGCTTATTAGCATAGTTTGAAATTTGTTATTATGAGGAAAAAGAATACAGAAGGAAAAATGTGAAAAGAATTCTAGGACTGTAAACTTCCTCTTGACAAAATGTAATGCCTGTGTCTGAAATTTTGCATTTAATTATTCTTTTCCCAAGCCTACACACATCATTCAGTTGCGCTTGCAGGCATTAATCACCATTTTTCAACATGCATGTTTCAGGCTTGTACTAGATTTTAGATTACATGAAAACAAATTCTGGGAAGCTTTGTCTGAATTCCCACATCCACCACAGAAAATACAGAAAACAATTTCTTCCAAATTAGAACAGCACCCTTAGCAAAAACCTAAAGTATTGTTAAAATATTATGAGTGAAAAAATTGTAATCAAACCTGGTTTTCAATCTTAGAAAGAGCTTTTGTCTTTGTAGAAAGAATAATTATTTGTTTTAAAAAATTAGACTATTACAATAGTTCTCACTTACACTGGTTAAAATACAGTGAGGATTAATTTGCTTTTAATTATTATGCATATGGTTTGTTTTTCAATGGAGAAATATAAAGCTATCTCTTAAAATTTCTATTAACCTTCCACTTTTACAACCCTAGAGTTTCACTCAGAGTATTATTACTGTCATGGCACCCAACCTCTAGCTATGCACATTCCTCAGAAGGCAAGGTGTGTGACTTCCCTGTAAGCCAATAAAATCGGTGGGATGGTTATTTGGGTAATTCTGCCAGCACTTCCCACAGGACAGCATGTAAGTTGATATGCAAAGACTACCCAGGAGCATGGGGTAAGATTCAAAACTCTTATCTTGTAACATGGGAGCCCCACAGACCACTGTAACACACTGTTGGAAGCCACTGAGTCAACTAATTAAAGACAATTTTATAGCCAGACTATTTGTTATCCGTACCCCACATTAACATGGAATAGCCTGAAGGGAGCAATGGCTCTCCAGCTTTTAAAAAAATCCTTTATTGTCATATATCCTTAAATGTAATTCCTGTGTTTACATGGATATGCTGTAACAAAGCTCTGCAGTAACATTAATATTGATTAACAGTATTTTTTGAAAGTAGGAGGGGAAACTACACTGAAAGTATTAGAGCAGCAAGACTTAAAAAATTACTAGAAGAAAAGATAACCTAAAAGATGAATAGTAAGTGATAAAAGAGACCCAGTGGATTTTACCTAATACCATGATGATAAACAGCCACCTGGATCTAAATCAGTTTTTCCCTTTTTCTTAATTCAGCTTTCAGAAGTATATTATCATATTTCTATAACAAACCCTTCTGAAATATGCCATTTTGTAGATTATTTCATTAGTAATTCTCTCAATATCTGATGAAACAACATATCATGACTAGCTGTTAGTACCAGACATGGATTTTCTGATATATCATTCCCCAGATGGAAAATGGTTTTCTATGAAAAAGAAAGTACTCATAGGAATATGCTGATTTGATTTAAAATGAAAAAGATTTAAGTTAAGATAGAAATATTCCGATCAAACATTTACAGACTAAACAGCAGGTTTTTTAATAAAAAATGATAAAAAGCTTATTTTATTATCTATAAAATTTAAAGTAATTTTTTAAAAGTATATTCCTTCTCTTTTAAGTTTCCTGCATTGTGATAAGGAGACACCATTGTTGTTCCATTAGACGAATTTCCATATGTCCTTTTATATAGCTGAGAAATTCTCATTCAATATTAGAAGAAACATTGTTCAGCTTGGTGCAATTCTAAGATACACTGCTAAAGAAATATCAGTTTATTACTGTCTTCTTTTCCAGTATCATGCAACAGTCAAATATATCACAGAAAATTTGGAAAAACTATTGGGATATTAGAGGGTTTTTAGCAGAAGACTAGTGTTAATTAATAGAGTTAGGAAGTTAGGATATTGCTACTATTTCCAAGCAAAAAGAAAGTCAGTGCATTAGTATATTTGTTAAAGCTTTGTTGATATTTAATATGTTTATCAAAAGTATAAGTCTGTACATGCCTCAATTTAAAAATTTCACAAATATATCATCATATGTCCAATAGCAAATACTAATGAGGACAAATGTTAACAATTCAAGGGAGTTTTGGTCATTCAAATTGTCTTGCTCAATCTCCAAAAACCACAGTAATCGCTTTTACAGTTCCTTTAATTGAAAGTACAATAATCACATTAGCAGCAGAAAATAAGCACAAGCAGGCTTGTTTCAAGGTTAAGAAAACAAGGCACCACATAATCATTCTGAACGTGATCCAACCCTCATTACGAATTGTTATGTCAAAGAATTCTTATCTGTGTGTTTAATACAGCACATATCAGCACTGAACCAAATGGCAATATGATAGTTTGGGGACTGCAGTGTCTCTGTAGAACAGGAGGTAATGAGATGCTCTGAGAGCAGTTACAGAGAGCACAGTGATAAAATAGGCCTTTAAGGTATAACTTCCTCATTATACACCGAGATTTCACCACATTCAGTAGCATGACTGCTGGTAAATCAAAAGTCACACCTTGTATTTACCCATGACATTTGTTACATTCACATGTCACAGTCTTATCCCTCAGCAATCCTCTCTCCTGTGAGCAGACAGGCTCTAGACAGTCTGCAAATCAGCAACTCAGCATTCCAGACAAACCACACATGACGTGTGTTCCTGCAAGAACCAGGCCCACAGATGCTTTAGTTTCACATGGTTTTCAGCCCTGATAGTGACTAGATCATTTCCATCCCTCAGTGCACCACGAGTCACCTCACAACTTTTCTTTCTCTGTCTGTATCTGTGCTGAAGTCACTAGTAGAAGATTCTCCCACTATGAGGACCATTCTTCAATTCCATTTCCCTTCATGATGTCGACAACAAGCATCTCTAGTTTTCTTACCAAATATATCACCTAATTTAGGGTCAGTTTGTCTCTTGATAAGAGATTGTTTAGTTTTCTTTAGGTATTTAACAGTTCCATCTAATCTCCAGGAGAGAGGGGACTTCTCGCTTGAATAAAGTTGTAACTTTTTATCTCTTTCCTGACAAGTTAATTCCAACCTTCCTTTCTTGTCAAAAAGTCTTTCCATCTTTTTGTTCTTGCTTACTAGCTTTTACTAACCCTCACAAAACCTGCAAGTCACCACAAAATGCACATTTTATTGGACCTTTTCATAGACCTCAGACTGGGATTTTCCATCTCACTGGTCTTTCCATTTATTACTTCATCATTCTCTTCTACATAAGGTGTAATGGCTCATACCTGTCCATCTTAAAAATGAGATAATGAGAATGACTTGTAATTCTGACCTCCAAACTGCACTGCTAGCTGTGCACCTCTAACTATTTGTACTGTCATATACATCTGCACTTCTCCTTAAGCAGAAGGAACTATGAACTAACTTTCCATTTTCAGAGTTAAGAGTTTGTTTTCCTGCTTAAATATCTCCCTGAATCAACCAAAGCGTCTGACAATGCTTTTGCCAGACTAAAAGATACAACTTACATTGAGTTCCTTGAGGTTTTGTTTTCACCTTAGCTCTAAGTGCATATGGAATTACCATACTTAGCTCTAAGTACATGGAATTACCGTGTGTATTCACAGCCTACATGGGAAACATCCACTTTTAGTTTTTGAAGTTCAAGATACTTGGAACAAGTATTGTATTTTTTTCAACTATCAAGAGAGGCAGTTCTCATTCAGTATAATATCTGACTAGAATTTCTAGAAACTCTAGATGAACTCTTGGACTTCTTCCTTCAATCTGTACTCCAGAAGTTGAGGCATTGTTTATTCCTTTCTATCCATGGGCAGAAATTCTCCGTATGATTTTCTTCCTGCTTTAACGTTTTCTCATATTCTGCCAGTTTATCTTGGAGATTATTAAATATCATCTGAACTTCTTGCTGCTTAAACATCACACCACTTAAATTTTTTATTTGAAATAGAAAAAAAAATCAACGAAATAAAATATTCTGCTGTACTGCTTTTTATTCTTTATTTACAAATTTCATTTTTAATATCATTATAGAAAAAAGTGTTTTCTCACAACTAACGATACTCTTAAAAAAAAGAAGCTATATGATAGAGCTTGTAATGAGTGTTTAGGCCACCTAAAGACATTCTCCCTATCAATCCTTATCCAATGAGTCTATTGAGATACGTAACTTCCACAGTTTTAAAAAACACCTTGCATTTTTAGAGAACGGACTGACTCACTCCATGTTTAATATCTGCTTAAACAATGATATTGTGACACATAGAATTAGCCCATGGCCAATGCTAACCAGAGTAACCACTGTTTTATTATTTATTGGGACTAGAAGTGGGAGCTTCACACCACTTGTGCAGTATTTTGGTTTTGTCTCTGTCCATACCTAGTGTGGTTGCTTTAACCTGTACAGACTAAATATGTAAAGTTAAGCAATTTTCAGATGTCTTCACCTGGTACTGACATGCTGTTCTCTCAGGGTCTGTATCTCTGTTACTTGTAGACAGAAGTATATTTAACAAAAACAAAAAAAGAAAAAAAAGCTTTTCCAACTGATTTTCTGCAAGATAACCTAAACTAAAGCCTAGGAGGTAATGTAACAGTTGGCTGCATAATTAAGACCTCATCACAGTGTGCACACAAAAAAAGGAAACTCAGGAGACAAGTTTAAACCTACTTTTTCTAATGTTGAGGCATGGTTATGTAAACTCAATGTTATACCAATACTTAAACAAATTTTTTTAACTTTGAAACAAATGAACAGTCAGACAAAGGGAAGAATCTGTCATGTAACGATGAAGCTGACCGCTCAGGAGCCATTTACACCGTCAAGAAAGGAACAGCTGGGACCAACAATAAGCTGTTATCCTTCTTAGTGATTAGCTGATACTTGACAGAACAGACGTATTTAGGAGTTTTGGAACCTAGTTCTAAATTCTGGAGGTCACAAGTCTCTTACTGAGACTCTTCAGAAAAACAAATCTCTTTGCAGAAAATTAAAGCATCTAAGGCCTCCTCTGAATCTAAAGAGGGGCTTGGGAAGCCACCAGAAATTACCTATGGCTCTTTTCACTGAAACACCCTTCCAGACTTCCTAATCTCCAGTATACCCTCATATCTTGTTTCCTGCCCTTATTTCCTTTCCTGATGGAGGTGTAGGCACAGCACACAGAAGCTGATGCATGTAAATGGTGGGGCTCAATGCAAGCAAAGATGCTCCTCACACAAACCTTGAAGTCACAGGATCTACTCATCTTCCTTCTAATTTAATTAGCACCAAACTTCACTGAGATAAAGAGAATTGAGTTGAATGCATTTTGTCTTCGTTCTTAACTTCAGGTATGAAGACATGTCTTTGTCTTCCAGGAATGCAAAAACAATTTTTCAGAAACTGTGAGACAGTTTCTATTTGGGATACCTGTGGTATGTCATTTCCTTTGGGTAGCATATTAGGCTATGTTTTGCAGTAGAGTTCCGTTTGGTAGCAAATTTTATAGTGGAAAAGTATTTATTTCAAACTACTGTTATTTTGAAACCATTGTGCCAGTGTTTCTATTTCACTCTAATGGCTATTATTTGGTCTTTTTATTGCATTAATAGTAAGCAATAATAAGTCATGGAGGTTTTATTCAGAGAAAGATGCTAGGAAGTACCCACAGAAGGACAACAGTGAAGACTGAAAGCAGAAGTAGGGACTCATTTACTTCAGGTTTCTCTACTGGTTCAGGCTGCCAAAAAAATAGAAATAAAAGCCGAGGGTAAATGTAAAAACAGGTACTACATTATTCCCAGGTTTTCTGAAAAGTCAGACAGGTTTCATGAAAAGAAGAAAAATCAGTTTGAATAAATAAGAATGTTTGATACTGAACTACATACGTAGCACAAAATGTAACAGGGAATAACTAGTAGAGTAGACTCTGTTAAAACAGATTGATGAAATGCCATGTGATATGGCCTATAACTGAAAATATTAATAGACGAATAGAAGAAGAATAAAAGAGATTAACCTGAGAGAATTTTTTTTTCTGAATGTTGTCATCATTAATCTTCACTACTGAAAAACAGTAAGCAATGAAAAAGCACCAGCAACACCAAATTCTTCCTCTTCTTCCCCCCTTACACAGAGTCTGCTCTATGAATCAGAAGGCAGAAGCATGCTGCCAGTTTTCAGCATGTCACACGATGGAGAAATTCCTGTGTGCTGTGCCTTGTGTATTCAGAGAATGACAGAAAGTAACACTAGCCATTGGGATGTACAAGGTGGAAGTCAGAGGCAGGGGCTGGGGACTTTTTTTTGACTGAAGAGTTCTTTCTGTTAGGTAGGATCTCTAAAACCACGTTCTTGAGAAAAATGCAAGTCTTCTTTATTATCTATTTTAAGCCTAGAAGCTGCAGAATTTGCAAGAAAATTTCTCTTTGAAACAGAGATGAACTTGTTTATTACACAGAGGCAATGAATTGTTGAAATGAACTTTCAGTGCCACTTTATGTTGACATTATCCATTTCTTCTCTGAGTCTGAATGTAACAATGTCACTGATATGAAACCACTGACTACTGGCTAAAAAACTGTGAAAAATGAGAAGGAGATTTTTTCAGTCATGGAAAGATGCCTTCAGTTCTTGAAGTTCACTAAGTTCCACTGCACATTGGGTCCCTCTGAATCATTCTGTTTGAACCAAGAGCTGGGAAAAAACATTCCCCATCCCACATATTCATCTAAAAAACGTACATAGATTTTTTTTTTCCTCAAGTCAAGAATTTTATGGAATAATCTCTCAAAGTTCTTTTGACATCAACAGCACATAAATGAAAGAGATCATAGAAAGAGAGCTGTAGTATAATGATGTAAGAATGACTTTTTCACTCTTTAGTCATCCTGTACAATTCAACAATCTGAGCTGCTTTCTTTTGACATTGCGCAGCAGGCTCACCTCTATCCTTGAAGAGTAAGCCTGCTGTGCAATCAGCATATACAGCCCTCCAAGGCTTGCTTGGCCTAGAAGGCAGCCTGCATTACCACTTGGATGGAGCCCTTTGGGACTATTTCCAGCAGCCATCAGTCACAGTAAGTTTAGGTCCACACTTCTCAAACCAAAGAAGATACGATGAGCATTGAATCCGCCATTAATTAAGGATGCAACTGACCATGAATATTATCAGAGTTCTGAAAGTAATTTTGATGCTCAAAATTCAGTTTGGTAGGCGGAAAATTTCTCATTAATAACTTCGACAGATGCATTTAAACTATAAGCAGTGATCAGACAAAACTACTCGCAAATTATTGATGAAAAGCACATCTTTTCTGGAAATAATACTGTAAAATAACCATCTTTCATAATAAAGTAGAATTACTAATTTACTTCTATTAATGTCATTAATTATCCTTTAAAATTCGTATAATAGATAGCTCTTACCTCAAATCAGCAAAAGATTTTTCTTTTTAAGTTGTATTTGCTTCCTGTTCCATAATTGATTTAATTCTTTACATTAATTTTTTAGGTTTTCCACAGTGTGATAGTTTTCAGCAATTTCACTAAAAATTTAAGAAACAACCAACCAACCAACCAACCCCACCACCACCAACAAAAACCCATACCATGTAAATTAGGCAAGGCTAGATTTCCAAGCACTGTGTTTTAAGCACACACATATGATCATGTGCAAAAATTCATGACAGTGTACACCCAAAGAAAGGGAAATTCTTTCAGAGAAGGCTCTTAAAGAAATGAATGCAACTGGCAAAATTGCATTTATGTAAGAGAACAGTTTCGGAAATCCAGTTAGAGTCCCCCAACTTGTTGCACAGTTCTTATAATATATATGCACAGATTTTATTGTGGCACCTGTGTTTTTGCAATTCCCTATGTTGTATGCGGATATATGCATATTTGTAGGCCATCATATTCAAAAAATGCATGTCCTTTTAACTTTTGTCCCTACATATGAAATTTCTGTAAATAAGCCGTGCACAGCAAAATAATTTCTAATGAGAGTAAAATGTAACAATATTTGCATATGATCTGAGTCTGTGACTGTTTATTTCAGTGTGTGCAGAGTCAGTGCCTAGCTTTTATTGCTAGACCATTCAGATACTTAGAAAATATAAAACTATTTTAGGCAGATACCTAAAATACTTGACTTTCAGGAAAAATCAGTAGTTTTAGTTGCCATTCCCCAGAGCATTTTTCATGTAGTTGCCTAAATAGAGAGTTGTCCTCTTTCAGATGTCAAGTTTCTCATGACATAGTTGTCCGTACTCGACAGACAGTGGAGGATTAAAGCATAGAGAATGACTCCTTTCCTCAGCTGCAACTTGAAGAGATGCTGACATTAAGCTGCTGAAAACCTTTAAATTGTAAAGTGTTTTCACTAAACTTCCTGCTCTACAGAAGAGAGGTTAAATTGCACTGTCTTTCTTGCACCAAATGTGACAGATGGCCACAGGACTCAAATAATGTGAGCATTCACAACACAAGCAAACTCTACTTTCAAGAGCAAGAGTATTTGGTAAACAAAGCTGCAGCTTCCCACAATGAACAAGGTAAACATAAAGCACTGTAGCACTTCAGCAGTAATAAACAGGTGGGAGTCTTCTATTTGGGTGATACTTGTAAAGTGGTCTTGCTGCATTAGATTTTGTAACCCAGGCTAATGGGCTGTAAGCAGCTATGTAAATGGGTTAAATTAAGAGGGAGGAAAATACCTTTTGATTATCTTTATATATACACATATATACACTTACAAGTTAAGTGCACACATGTATAAATACCAGATTTCAAGACCTCATAATTCAGTAAGCAAATAATGCATCATAGTATTTTAAGATCAGTATTTTTAAAATTTCTTCTTTAGGCACTGTCCCATTTTTCTGGAGCAGTAGTATGCAGTTTAAGGATCTTTTTCCTTATGAAGGGAGTGCTTCTGAAAGGTGTACCTAAAGGGTAGCTATAAAAAAAGTGAGGAATCAAAACTTTTGTAACAGATGTTAGCACAGATATATGAAGTTGTGCAAGGTATTGCAAGGATGCCAGATTTTTAAGACCTTCAAACTTTGTAAATGTTTAATAAGTACCTGCATAGGATTAGATGAAAAGGTCATGTTTCTTGCAGAAACATAGAATTATTGGAAAGAAAACGAAGGTATGATAATTAATGCAAATTCCTCTGTAACTGAACTGCCAACAGTGAGTCTCAAACCCCTGAGGAAAAGTTTTAGGCTTGGTACCAGGAGAGCCTGCTGCAATGTGATACCCTGTAATATACAAGATGTCTGTATATCCATCCTGGCCTTAAACTTTGCAAATCCGAGATGATTAATACATCGTGTTCAGATATAAATATGCATACAAACAAACCATGCCATGTTTTGCACCAAAGACTCAGGTTCATGTTTAAGCTGTGTTGGAACAAAACTGTCAATGAAGAACAGCTTTGCACCTTTGACTTCCTGCACTTTTCTCAGGACTTTTTAACCAAGGCAGACAAAAGCTGAAAATGTTGGGTTTCGAGCATATGGAGTACCAGCCACTGAGTCAGTGCAACCTGGTACCTATTACAGAATTTGCTATCAAGTTTTAGAATAAACAAATGAGAATGGTGAGATACTCCACAGCCTGTGATCCAAATATCAATTGACTGAATATCTGCACCTAATGGCTTGCTGTAGTGGATAACAGCCCACTATCCTGCCTAAGCTGAATGAGTCCCTTGGCACCTGGTGATTCAGCTGTTCAATACATGAACAATATTCTTCATTCTTCCTTGTGGCTGAACAAGACCACTGGTGCTTTATGAGGTAGAATTCATATGCTGTTGTCTAAGAATTTAGCTTTTAGACATTTAAATGTCAGCTGACCAAACTAAAAATTCACTTCAAATTCAATGGCACGATGCAGTAGCCTCCACACTGTGATTCACCTTAACTTAAAACTGGCAAACTATGAAGCACTGAGTGAATTTCTTGGTCAGTTGAAAGCTGGAGATTCTACATTACTGTTGTAAGGAGAATACTATAGAATCATAGCCATTCCTTCCATAACATCATTTAAGCTACACACTGGCTTTAACAAGACAATGTCTTAATCACAAAAGAGCAATAATATGTCTGAATACAACTTTAAAAAACTTTTAATGAAAAACAATACAGCGTAATAAGAGGAATCATATAATGTAATCCTGCACAACTAGTGGCATGAGCTATTGTTAAAAACAAGACAGCCCCTTTTATAAACTTCAATTTCTATGAACAAGGAACTGTACCAGGCTCTAAAAATGCAATATTTAAGGTATCCAAGTGCTGTTACCAGTACAGAGCTCTACAAATCTCATAAAATAGGCTTTGTACATTGTTTTATTCCACTTAGCAGTCCTCTAATACTCCTCTAGAACACCAACTCAAATATTACTCAAGTAAATAATGGATGCAGTTATTTAGAGTTACTGGGAGAGGCAGCATAAAAACAACAATTAAAAAAAAAAGTATAGGAAATAAATGCCCTGAAAAACATTGCAGAATTACTGATTATTTGCATACTGACTCATCAGTCATTTCCACATGCTTTGAGATCCCTTGGTAAACCTGCAGTTTGGTAGAGCATCTTTAACAGATATATCTTTAACAGAGAGGGATATATAAACTTCATCTTCCCTGTCAAATCTAGAAACCTGTGTGAATCAATGAATTCCCCATGCTTAATTTAAGATTCTGTCGTATATAAGAAGTCTTGGAATTTTTCCATGGAAATTACAGGATTCCTAAAAGCTACTCTGAACAACATGAAAGCTTTTATTGTTTTATATATGTATGTACGTGATTCATCTTTGATGCTGTAATATCTAACAAGTTTATACAAGATGCAAATAAAATGGTAATAAAAATTAACAGAATCTTAGGGAAAAAAATGGTTGTTTCTTCTAATAACATGTTTATACAAAGCACAATGTTCAGTAATGGAATTCAATAATTCACTTTCCTGGATTATACAGTTTAGTAAGTGATACAGCAGATACGAGCCATCATTTACAAGAAGATGCCATCTGCTGAGCAAACATGCAATCAGCAGGCACTTCCTATTACACAGGAATCTTTTTTGTCCTTTATTGATTTTCTCCCTTGCATTTCTAAAGCCCCTCAAGCAATCTGAGCCAGTGCAGCAAATGAAGAAAGCAAAGGACTTCTCAATGACCCCAATATCAATTCTGCTTTGTGCTTCACGCTGTCTCAAGGCTATGGACCTCATAGGTTAGTTCAAGCAAGAGACAGAAAATAGTGCATAAAGTGTGTGTATGTATATAGTTCCAAGGCAACTCTGGAGAAATGACAGCATAATCTTTGAGATTAAACATATTTCAAAAAAGCATTACAACATTAAACATACTCCAATGCAAGCATTAAATTATTCACCCCTACACCATTTAATTGTTGCTTCATAATACTTCTCTTTTTTTGTTCCACTTGTTGTTCAGTTTGCTTCTGGTCTTTATCTACCTCATGTACACTCTGATCCAAATAGGAGACCTGGAGAATTTATGCATAAATAGATGTGTTAGTATTCAAAATTTATTGTCCTACATCTACAGATGTCAGAAAAAAGTGTTAGTCACTAAATATTTTCACAGTTACCATTCTTAAGCTTATTTTAGTTTTCCCTTCCATACCCATTTTTTCATCATGTAGGTTTATATACTCTAGCTTTGGATGATAAAGTGCACTTTTAAAATAGAAAATACCTCTGCTGCTTCATAAAATGTTTTTCATCTTGCAGAAAAAAATTCTAAAGTTCTAAAGTAAAAATATATATTTGAAATAGCTTCCATGGATTGTGTATAAGGGGCAAAATAGAAGTTTATTAATTATTATCCCTACCTCATGCAAAATAGAGCTAACAAGGGAAGGAAAAAGGAAATAATATATTACAATATCTCATTTTTCTCTTTTTCATTAATCCACTCTATTATTAATTGACATCTCAAGAAAAACAGTTCTTGTCTATTGTATTAATTTCATTTGCATCATTAACATGAGCACCAAATATCAAGTGAAAGTGTATGATTAATACATGTAGTAAGAAAAATTTTGTGTTAATGAATATGCTTAAATAAATGGCATCATATTTACACTATTCAAAGTTTAAAATTCAATGTAGAAGATATAAAAAATATTAAAACAGATATTCATATTTCCATTCTGAAAACCTTTAATCAATGAGAAAGTTCTGTCTGGAAATTACCACTATCTTTTGGATATCATTTGCATACAAATCTGCTTGTGCAAACTCTTTCTCCAAGCTTTTAACACAGAAGCAAATACACAGGTGTAGACCATGATGTATAACTTACACCACACCTCTCTAGGTTTCCATGAAACTAATGATGTGATCTTTGTCACATTGTTTCTACTTAGTTTCAGTTGGGGAAGGGCTAACAGCATCAGTCACTGCCATTAATGCCTTGTTTTGAAAATACTATTAGCTATTAGAAGAATCCTCTTTTTAAAAAAAAAAAAAAAATTCAATTTGACTTATTAAACCTGCATTAAAAATAAACTACCACATAATCCATTATCTGAACTCAAACCATTCAACATCCCCCCTCTCTCATCCAAAAGTGGGGAAGTATTTCTGCATGCAGACTGTGCCAAGAGCCCTTCAAATAGAGTAGCACTAAAAACCTGGAGATTACATTCCATGACAAGCTGTGTACTAGCTGTTGGATAACAGAACTACGAACCTACAGACTGATTCTGCAACAAAACACCCTCCCTGCTGATGCAGCACAAATTCTTGTCTCTGGGCTTTGAGAAGAAAAAAAAATCCTGTATCTAAACTGAATAGGCTCAAAAGAAACCGATACTTCAGTGTTCTCTAACAAGTATATGCCTTACAGAAAACTCCTTATCTTAATTAATAGCTAGTTTTGCTACTCTGTTTCACTTATGAGAGAAGACTGAAAACAAATTAAATTTTCCCCACATGTCCCGTTGTTTTCAGAACCATTTCACAGCAGAAAAAAAGGAACAAGGACCTGCTTAAGAAAAAGACAGGCAAAAAGTCTAAAGTGCTTTTTTTTCTAACAATGACAAAAAAAAAAAATGCTAGTGACTGGTCTAGACTCTACTACTTTTACCTCATGGCTGTCTTGAAATGTATCTTTACTCCTAAATCAGCTACTTGTCTCTCAATCTCTTCAATAATCTTCATATCTCATAGAATGATAGAATGTTAAGGGGCCTTAAGGATCACCTAGTCCCAATCTACTCTTTTCAAAATATAATGGTTGGTGGTAAATAACTCCTTTTTCTAGTTTTAAATAATAGTCTACAAATATAGTTATGCTTACTGGATATGCAAGCAGGAAATGCAACATAATTTCTTAATTCCTATAGAATGGCACAATATTAGGTAAAGCTACAAATGTGACAATCTAGTTAGTAACTGGAATGGACAAGCTTCCCAGAAATCCACAACAATTCTGGGTCTCTGTTGCATTACAAGATCCCCTTTGGCTGTCTCAGAACAGAGTCTCATCTGAACTGCTCCTCACTTTGATCGTCACTAGTAATGATAGCTTTTCTACTTTCAACAGCCTTTGACATCATCATTAAATTTTGTTCCAATAGGAAGAAAAAGTCTCTTGTCAGCAAGGATATGAATGTTGTCTAACATAGAGAAATAAGGCTTTGGAAGAAAAATAGGAGAAAAAGGCTTAGTTGAAACAGAACTTAAAAACCACCCTAGAAGAAGTACAACATGCATCTCAAGGACCTCTTTATCAGGACAAAACATGAATTACAATAAAGAAAAAAACCATCTTGAGAACAAAATTTACTTCCCATTAGGAAAGTTTTCGTTTGTTTCTGTCTGTAAAAGGAAAAAATGTGGGCTAAAAATGCCACTAAGGATCTTGGTCAAGAATCCAGTGAAGAGAAAGGAGCATTTTAGTTTCAATGAGTAATCAAAAAGCATAAGTATTGAATAGAGAAAAGAGAGTAAGATGTTTGGAATCAGACCTGTCATGCTCTGTCAGTCAGGCCCAGCAATGTTCCCTTCAGCCTTGTCTAAAGCAAAGCCTGAGAATCAGAGGGAATTTGGGCATCACTCACAAATGCATGTGATGGAGATCTTGTGCTCCACCTGGCTTAGAAGAGGAACATTTAACACTTTCTGCTAATGTCTTGCACAAACAGGAATTTGAGGATCTCTCTTAGGGCTTAGCTATCTAGAAATGGGACATGTAGATACCAGATTTTATGCTGAGTTCTTGCACAGTTCAAAGTCACAGAATGGAAGAGGACAAGTTTTGTAACAAAAGCAAATGGAGATTGTCACTGTTCAGAAGAAAATAAAAAAGGTTCAGACTTTTCTCTCTCAAAAAAAAAGGGAATAAAAGCCTCAGAAGGACTTCTGGTCATCACAGTAAATCTAACATTCTGTTCTAAAGAAGAATAGCCTTTGACAGCTCTCAGAGTAAATCTGTCCTGCCTGAGATCACTGCAAAAGGACCCAAATGGGGTTCTGACTAAAGGACTTATAGTAAAAGACTGAAATGGCCTCCCTCCAGTTTTGGCTTGTTCTTCTGATCCCACAAGATGTTGGAATCCATGAGAACACTCACAGCATGGGAGTATTCATTTCAGAATGAGCAGGAATTAACAATGGAGCCAAAAAATCCTTTATTTTATAATGGTAAGTGTGGGAGTATTAATAGTAAAGCTATTTCTCCCAGAGGTATTATAGGCCTCCTTTATAGGAAGAAAGAGATGATGAATCTCAATGGCACTCACCTACCAACTGTGGAAAGGCTCTCAGGATGCCATACACACTGTTGTGCTAATAATTCATCACAGGAGACCTTTTCCAGTTATTAGAAGGAGTTTGGATGAGAAGAAAGCATTTAATTTAATTGTTTATCTGGTATCAAGTTTTATATAAGAAAAAGGCCGTGCTTTTACGTTGTGCAAGGGATCTGTGTGCAGCCAGTGCTGGCTTGAGGTCTGAACAGCCATTGTCACTGCATCCTCCTCATCCTCCTCACAGGAGGTGCACAAAAGTAGCGACTGGAAATCTCTTGCCTTCCTACAGCTTGTTACTGGGCAGTCACCACTAATAACATGGTCAGTTTAGCAGCTGCTGATTTTTCCAGGTGTGTTGGGTTTGTGTGGTAAGCTTCTGGCAGCAGTGGGGCTACTGGGGTGGCTTCTGTGAGAAGCTGCCTGAAGATTCCCCCACATCTGGCAGAGCCAATCCAGCTGGCTCCAGGATGGACCTGCTGCTGGCTGAGGCTGAGCCCATCAGTGACAGTGGTAGTGCCTCTGGGATAACGTGGTTAAGAAGGGGGACAAAAAACACACCTGCAAAAGACCAAATTACAGCTAGAGAGAGAACTGAGAACATGTGATAACAACAGCTCTGCTAACACCAAGGTCAATGGAGAAGGAGAGGAGAAGGTGCTCCAGGTAATGGAGCAGAAATTCCCCTGCAGCCCACGGAGGTTCATGTTGGAGCAGATATCCACCTGCAGACTGTGGAGAACCCCATGTTGGAGCAGGTGGATGCCTGAGAGGAGGCCAGGAACCTGTGGGAATCCTGCACTGGAACAGACTGCCTGAAGGACCTGTGGAACCATGGAGAAAGGAGCCCACAAAACCAGGTTTGCTGGCAGGACTTCTGATTCTGTGGAGAACCCATCCTGGAGTAGTCTGTTGCTGAAGGACTGCTCCCTGTGGAAGCAACCCATGCTGGAGCAGTTTGTGAAGAACTGGAGCACATGATAAGGGCTCATGCAGGACAATTTCATGGAGGACTGTCTTATTGTCTCCTGTGGGAGACACTCAACACTGGAGCAGGGGAAGAATGTGAGGAGTCTTCCCACTGAGGAGGAAGTAGCATCAGAGACAACATGTGATGAATTGACCATGTTTTATTCCCCATTCCCCATCCCCTTGTGCCATTCTGGGGAAGCAAGTAGGGAAAATCATAAGTCAGGCATAAGCCCAGGAAGAAGGAAGGGATGGGGAGAAGGTGTTTTTAAGATTTATTTTACTTCTCATTATCCTGGTCTGATTATGTTGTTAATAAATTCAACTGATATCAGACTCCTCCTGAGTCTGTTTCGTCTGTGATGTTGTTCAGTGAATGATCTCTCCCAGTCCTTATTTCAATTCATGAACCCATTGTTATATTTTCTCTCCCCTGTACAACTGAGAAGGGAAGCGAGCAGCTTGGTAGGCACCTAGCCTGCAGCCAGGGTCAACCCACTGCACTTGCAAAGACAGCTTAAAGAACAACAAAATCCAAAAAATAACATTGTAGTAAAATAAAAACAAAAAATTAAAAAGAGGTTTTATAAAAATTAGTTTATTAAAAACTTTATGGTGCAACATCTAAAAGTAAAATACTTGCAAGCTAGAGGGAGGTTACTTACAGATACCATATTGGAGGCTTAAAGGACATGCAAGCCAAGCATTGACAGATGCTTTGGAAATATCAGAAAGAAAATCAGTGTCACTAACAGAAGGGGAACTATTAGTAGCAAGACAGAAAGTTGAAATTATGTCTAAAAGAGGAAAACAGGAAAGATCCTGAACTTGGCTTATTTAAACATAAAAATGCAATCAGGCGAGCTAAATAAGAGTATTTGGAAAAACCTGCAAGAGGCATAAACCAAGTACTTTTCCAAACACATCTGACAGGAAGTCTGCTAGAGACAAAGCAAGGCAAACAGATGATCGGAAGGACTTAGAGACAAACTTGCCATGAACACTCAGAAAATAAAGTATGATAGAGGAAAAAACAATCCAAATTTCAAACCAGAAAAAAACCTTAAAGTCCTAAGAAGAAAACTCATAATATGAATTACTGACCAAAAAAAAAGAATTAGCTTACAAATGGAAAAGTTGATGCATAGGAGAGGAATCAGCATGACAGGTAGCAGTGCCTCAAAATTCATCAGTATTCCGAAGGATTCAATTAGAATGTGAGAAGGGATGATAGAGTCTACTTGGACTCCTAAGTGGTGTTTGATAAATACGTTTTAATAAAAGGATGTAAGACAGCAAATAAGCAAGGGATTTATCTGAATCACCTCTAAAATCCCAATTTCTAGGACTAGTAGTTAACAATCCTTAAATACTTAAACCATAAGATTCCGCTGATTGTAGGGTGGAACATTCATTTGTGCAAACATTTCAGCACACAACTCTGGCCTCCAACTTGACTTTGTGCCACTGAGCACCACCCTCTGGGATTGGTCATTCAGATAATTTTCAATTCACCTCACTGTCTGCTCAGCCAGCCCTTGGATCAAGCACTTCTCTATGTGGATCTTAATGGGAGACAATATAAGTCCAGGCCGACAATACCCACTGCTCTCCCCTTGTCTGCCAGGCCAGTCACTTCTGTTTGATAACAGAAGGTTATCAAACTGGCCAAGCTCGACGTTTCTTTGGTGAATCCATGCACGGTACTCACAATGACTTTCTTGTCCTTGTGAAACGTGCCTGGAAAACGGTTTCCAGGATTAGCTGCTCCATCACTTTTCTGTGGGTTGAAGAGAGGCTGACTAGCCTGTAGATCCCTGGGTTCTCCTTCTTGCCTTTCTCGAACATAGGGGTGACATTTTCCTTCCTCCAGTCCAGAAGCACTTCTCCCGGTCACAAGCTTCCTCAGCACTCCTGGGTGCATCCCATCAAGGCCCATGGAATTACGAATGTCCAGTTTGAGTAAGTACTTGCTGACTGGATTCCCTTCCAGGAAGGGTATGCATTCCTTTCTCCAGCCTTTCTCCTTGGTCTCTCGGACCCAGGATTCCTGAAGGCTGGCTCTTGCAGAAAAGACTGAAGCAAAGAAGGCATTCAGTACTGCAGCCTTTTCCGTGTCCTGTGCCATCAGGTTCCCTGCCCCATGCAGCAATGGGCTCACATTTTCTGTAGTCTTACTTTTGTAATCTCTGCATGTACAGAAGTCCTTCTCATTGCCTTTGATAACTCTTGCCTGATTCAATTCCATTTTGGCTTCAACTTTTCCAACTGCATCTCTGCATGCTCATACAATGTTGGTGTATTTCTCCCAGGTTACCTGTCCCTGATTCCACTTTCTATATTCCACCTTCTATATTCTTCTTTTTTGCATCTGAGTTTTGCCTGGAGCTCCTTGTTCATTCATGCAAGCCTCCTGGCATTTTTGCCTGAGTTCCTACTCATTGGAATGGACTGCTCTTGTGTTTGAAGGAGACGATATTTGAATACTAAACAGCTTTTTTTGGCCCTTCTTCCCAAATATAATATAAAACTATCAATTTTGGATGAGAAGAAGGTGTCAAGAACAGCCCTTTTATCTGAAAGTGTTAAATTGGTCAAAGAGTCTCAGTTCATCTCTTTTATGATAAATGGCAATGTATAGGGTATTTCATACCAGTGCAGTGGTACAGGTTAGTTATATGGCTGATGAGTTCAAATTACAAGTAAGTTACCATTTGCAGAATTCTTAGGTCACGTAAAACAATTTGTTTGCATAAAAGCAAACTTTCAGTAGAAGTGAACTCTTTAACAGAGGCAAACTTAAAATACCACTTGATTACGTTGTTGGATTACACTGAAAAATTCAGACTGAATCAACTACAAAAAATCTACAGATAAACGTTGATATTGCTTTGACCAGCAGAATACAACCTCTGTAACCTTAGAACTTTATATTTCTCAGTGGAATGTTTCTTTGTAGAAGAATGGGTCACTGAAAAATAAACTGTTACTACTACTGAATATCTACTGGTACATTCTGCAGAATGATAAACCTAAATGGTATTGTAAGGACCTTCACAGGATATACAACTTTGCTTCTGGTACTTAACCTGCACAAAAGATCCCACAACACGCCAGCACTTTTCCTTAGCTGAATTAGTGGCCAGAACATTTCTGTCAAAGCTTCCTTACTACAGGGTGTCAGTAGCTTAGTTAAAGAAAGGAAGCATAATTTACGTTACAAAAACAAAAGACCACTTACCTAACTGGTCAAGGACTAAGTGCCATGGATTCTTTCATAGATGCACACACACACACTGCACATTTCACTTTCCGTGCATATGAACTGCTGGTTGCTAAATATAAAGTCTTACAGTATAAATGGTCCTTGAAATTGCTGTAAGAGGGTGCAAACCCACAACAACTTAATTACCCTGCCCAAAATTCAAGCAACAGAAAGCAAGAGAACAAAACACATCACCTGTATGTATCTTGCTGAAATACACCTAGCATTACTGTAGGCACTGCACAGGCTGGGATTTAGCCATTTCCTATGCACCAGCTGGGAATCGAACCCAGGTCACAAGAATGGGAACCTTGCATGATGCCACTACACCACTGGTGCTTCCCTGCAGCCTACACAGAATTGAGTGACCAACCATTTAGTCTTGTTTCGCTCTAATCCATCCCAAGGGATCTATTAACAAGAACCTCAGTTACCCTACCTCAGAGGCAGGTCATAAATAAGGACTATGCAGGAAAAGGAATTTTATACCAGAAAAAAATTACCTGAAGAACAAAACACGTATCCTAAAACAGTGATAAAAGGTCACTGGAAAATTAACTACTCACTTTTCCTAGGGAACTTTTGAAAGAGTCAGCATGGAAAACCCTAAAAAAAGTCTTCTGTTTGTTTCTTAAAATGTGTGTAAGTAGAGCCAATGTTCTTTTGGGGAAGGCAATGACTAAATGGCTTCACAGATTCCTTCCAAAATGTCTATGGTTATAAAAAGACTTAAATTTCAAAACAGTAAAGCCAAGACAGTAATTCATCTCAACAGTGCAGAGTAAGCAGATGTGTGCTGAAACTGGAAAGAAATGAAAGGAACCAAACAATAATTGTTCCATTCTGCATTCCTATACCTTTCATATGGAGGAAAATTGTTTTAATGCGTATAGGGCTACCCATGACTCTAGAAGTCAAAGCACTTTAAGCATGGATGCAAGAAGAACATAAATATTCCAGGCAGAAAAACAAGTGGACTGCAGCTGAAAGAAGTCCTTTGGTTCAATGTGTTCCATGCTCCACTTCATGTACAGGTGTTGAACTTTTATCACAGCTTCTGCAGCTTACTCAGGAACTCTGTCCCCATTTGAGAAGCATAATAAGTGTTTAATTTTTCTTTTCCTAAGATTTCGTGCATTTAGCAACTGTACAAAGCATGAGGACCTGAGATTTCCTGATCTAATAGTAAGATACATTCAGTCTTCATGGGAATTGAGTTAATATCAGGTCAAATGCACTGCTTATCCTCAGCTTCTTTCATCCAAGATGTCTAACATAATATGAAGGAAAAGTGACACAAAGGAAGAAACTAGTGGCAGACCAAAGAATTTAAAGGTTTCTGAGCCAAACCAAATATCCTGCCTCTCTCATAGCACTTAAGGGCAACCCCCCAAATATATTTGTTTATAACCTTCGTTTAAAACAAATTTCTTACTCCAAAAAAGATAAAAGGAGACTTTCAAATAAAAAGACGTACAAATAACCCGCTTTCTTTGTCCTTGCACTCGTAACACATAAGAGGAATGCACACAACTTCTATATTTTAGGAGAGATTAGCAACAGCTTTCTTCCTAAAGATCTAATATGTTACATGCTGGGTTGGTGGTTTTGAAAGTAGAAGTGAGAAAATGTAGGGGTTCCATAAAATACCATTCCAGAAAGCCCTTTTAAGAGTTAACTTAAATTATCATAAGAAAGCAATAAACAGAAATCTGGGATTGTAGCAGACTAAGAATCCTGTTTTTACACTAAAGCAAGACGTAGAGTGTATTTCTTCTGAATTGAATACCACATTCAGCCTACACTCATTATTTCCTGGAACTAGACTAAATGGCAGTCTGAGAAGATATTTCCTCTTCAAAGGATGGCTGCAGATCATCCTTTGAAGACATAAATGGAGCTCCCGGAATCCTTCATTACTAGGAACTTTTCATACCTTGTCATTCTCTGCGACTTGAATCTGAACTTTCACATGCACTTGTTGAATTCCCAAACATGTGAAAGGACAATGACCGGGATACACTCTCAATAATACTAATGATATATGAAATAGGCAATGCTCTAAGGATTTCTCTTGAGAATGTCCCCAGTCTTTCTATGATGTAAAGTTTTAGTGTACGAGATGGTCTCAATGCTTCCCAAATCTGTTTTCTGGGAACTCCCCTCTCAGTCCTGATTCTCTGTATTTGTCTCTACATATTCTTAATAACCCGAGTTTCGTCTTTCAGTTTATCAGTTAATACTTCCAAAACAGGTAAGATCTCGCTCCATTATTACAGGTACGATGAAATAAAAATTCTGTCAATCAAGATATCAATGAAATTGAAAATAATAAATTTGGAAAGCTGTCACTAATTTTAAAATGTTCTAATAATCCCAATAAGTAGTTCCATCAACATCAGAACTAATGAAGCCTGGTTTATTACCCATTTGTGTCCCATCATTGATTTACACTGGTATGTTAAGGTATGAGCTCTGACTTGGACCATTAATAAGGACTATGGACATAACTCCTCCTTTCTTTCATCTTTTTATCCCCTCCTTTTCCCCCCACTTCTTGTATGGCATTTTTGGGTTCTAGTAAGGTGTGTTTTAATGCTGACAGGTTGTATTTTTTCAACTCAGTCATCAATTTCTACAAAACTTGTAAGAATCTAAGAACATAATTATTTTCAAGAATTTTTTTCTTTTCAGATGACTTTGTTGAAACCAGGCCATAAAACCCAAAGTTTCTGGGAGGATAAAAACAACAACCTGTCAGATAAATAAAACCAGCATACAAGTAGAGTTCAAAGGAAGAAGGAACTAAAAAAAATGGGATTTTTTTCCTGCACTGGGAATATTATGTACAATATTCTTTAAAGTATAGATATCTGGAATCAATAAACTGAAAAGCTGCAAAATATATATGCATATCTTACAAGAACTCACAGAAAACAGAGAAAAACAGTATTTCAGAGTCTATGTTTATAACCATCATATATGAAAAAAAAAATCATAAAAGCTTTTACCAAAATGTTTTGGGGACTGAGGTTTCTGTTAACAAAAAAAGAATTTCAGAATCTTCCTCATTTTCAAGGTATGTATTTTCTTTTGCATAATTTTAGCTATTTTTCTTTCAAGTAAAATCAAAAAAGTCGGATGATAAATCTCAGCCTGAAGCAATTTGAAATTATTGAAATGTGATTTTACAGACAAACTTAAAATAAAAGTAAGGTTCATTTTATAGGCATGTTTTAAGTGAAAAAATAAAGTGTTCTTCCTATATTTATATTGCTGGTATTACCTATTTCTGATTTTCTGCACAAATTCTCTATTTTTTCCCTCATGTTCTTAATTTTTAGATTTCAAACTCTCCAATGCTCCATTAATATTTAGAATCCTTTGATTTATAGCCAGTAGATTGCTTTCTGTGGTGGATTTCTAATGAACACTAAACCATTAAGACACCTTTAGCATAAGCTGAAATTATTTCAGGCCAACACAGAAGACACAAGTATGCAAGCATTTTTAGTTCATTTATATTAAAAAAAAAAAAAACAACACCAAAACAAACAAGAAAACCAAACAAACAAAAGCACTGATTCTTCCACAGTTTTTATCAATTAAGAAGCAGCATTGGACAATTTTACACTCTCATCTCCTTGGGCTGCTATTTTGTTATTCAAATATTCTATATAAAAAATATTTAGTAGTGCAAGCAATATGAATTTCTCATGTTTCTTTGTGACAATTAAACAATATTTAAAAAAAATTTAAAAGTAAGACAATTAAAGAGCAATTAGGGATGTTTTATGCTATAGTGTGCATTTGTGCATTACTCTTGCAGAATCTTTAGTTTTCACGGTCTCAGTGAGGGCACATTCACAGCCTGCTAATTATACATGACGTGGTATAACTAAGCAGAATACCTCAAGGGTTTCTCAGCCTTAAGACTTTCCTTACTATCTCAATATCTCTCTTAATTCATTCGAATCACACAGAGATTCGTTGAATCATAGAACGGTTTGGGTTGGGAGGGACCTTAAAAATCATCTGGTTCCAACCCACTTTGCCAGAGGACGGGACACCTTCCACTACACCAGGTCACTCAGGCCCCCATCCAACTTGGCCTTAAACACTCTCAGGGATGGAGAATCCATAATTTCCCTGTTCAAATCAATGACAGATCAATCACTGGAGCTTAAGGAATAATGAGGATGTTAAGGAAGCAACCATCTAGAAGAAAAGGAAATCATTTAAAGTGGCTTTAGGTGGATAAATGCAGAGCTGTTCACATGAAGTATAATAAACTTTGTTTCCTTCCCTCTCCTTCCTCTGAAGAAGTTGAAACAACATCACATCCCCACAGAAATTACTTACACAATTCACACAGTGATAAGAGTCCAGCTGGAATATGACCAGACAACAAACATGTTGTTTGGTCGGGCAGTATCAAGGTTGATAATAAAAGTCTTAGAGAATAATACACGTGGGGAAATCAGGGCAGAATTAGGATGCAGGTACCTTAAATGGCATGTAATTTCCCACTGTTACCTCAAGTACCTGATGAAGAACAGACTTACATAAGAACCTTTGTAACTATGTCCCAGCAGCTAAGGAGGGACTTGTTATCTTGACCAGAATGTCACAGCTCTGTTGTACTTCTCTAGGATTCTGGCAATTGTCCTTGGATGGCTGTACCTTTCTAAACAGTTGGTGACTGAAAGTCCTAACCTGAATGGTTAGGGATTGTAAAGCATGATCTGAGAAAAAACTGCAATGAACCACCTTTACTAACCTAGAAAGAGGAGATAAAACCCCAAATTGTTAAGCCTCTCAATACATAAAATACTCTGAGAAATATAATGCCCCAACCCTGGAAATGTTCAAGGCCAGGCTGAATGGCGCTTTGAGCAACCTGAACTAGTGGGAGGTGTCCCTGCCCTTGGAGAAGCGCTGGAACTAGGTGATCTTTAAGGTCCCTTCCAATCCAAACCATTCTATGATTCTAAATATAGTTCAGGTGAAGTGTGAGAAAGACAAAGAGTTGGTTATATCTACAGGGAAATACAAAACCCCAACTGATTAAGTATGAGCAAAATGTCCTAGTTTTTAAATTGCTAGTACACAGGAAAAACATTATTCAGAAATGTTTTTCACTCTTTCAATGCTTTTAGAGCAAACATTTTGACAGGAATTACTTGAAACAATGTCACACTGTGCAGGTAATTAATGAAGACAAAAGAATAAAAGAGTAATAGTTAAGTATGAGAACAATTTTATAAGAAGGGTTTCTTCTAATCTTTGAAAAACAAAGCCCATGTAGATACAGAAAATAGATTTAATCCATACAGATACCTTTTGTAATGTAAATCTGAGCAGAGTGATAAAAAGAAAACTCAGGATTGTCCTTACAGTGTCAAAGTTGTAACACTCCTAACAGATCACATATAAAATTTAAAATCAGCATGAATTAACACAAGAAAAAAAGAGCTAGGAAAAACAATGCTGAAAAACATTAGTTCACATCACTTACTCTGTCTTCAAATTTATTGGTGTACGTGACAATTTTCATGTTATAATCTGGGTCTGATTCAAATCCCACTGAAGCCACTGAAAACAATCCCAATATTTTCCTGATTCCCAAAATAACTAAATTACCTCCAAAATATTTCTATGATGATCAGAAGAATAACTTTGATCTTTCTGAATATCCACTATTATTTATAGTGAGATATTCAGTTAATTGATTTAGCCATGTTTTTGAAGGAAATTGGCAATAACAAATCATCTTTTGGCTAAACTTAATTTGGCTCACCTTTAGGTGTGCACCTAATGGAGCAGTTCCATGCTCCACCTTATCTCTGTTGTGCATGTCTGTCTGTGTCTTGTCTTGGTCTTAATAATCAGGTAGTACCTGATGAAGTATATCTGGTCATCAAAACCAGATGGAAATATATGCAGAAAGAAAAATAAATGGAAAATAAAAGGCTTATTAATAGGTATTGGCTCTATTTGAATATAGTTGTTTTCTCAATATCTGTTGGTAGCAATTGCTGTCACCAATAACAGAAAAACCCTTCAATACACAGCTAGAAAAAAAAAGGCAAGAACATGCCCATTGGTGGCTGTAATATGACTGTATCTTTGCTTTTGCAGAGGGGGGCTATTTTGGGTAATTTTTTTTTAATTGTGGGCATGCTTGGTACATTCATCTTCTCAGAAATCCTCCATGTATATTCTGGATTCCTCTGGATCCCTAGCAGGACCTAGTTATCTAGACAGACAATCTGCAGTCTGAGTAGTGAGTGTGTACAAGAGAATGAATTTCATACTTTATTTACCCTTTTATACATACACATATATATGCACACATGTAAAAAACCAACAGGTTCTGTTGTGGGCATCTCAATCCTGTTCTAGGCATTTTCTACTGGTTGCACAGGAGCTGTCAATTAACTGAAAACTCACAGTCAGGCTCTATGAGGAATTCCAGTTCAGATTTTAGACTACAAGTACAAGATTGCAAAATCAATTATAGGCAAGTATAGCAGAAAAGAGGGAAATTTTAAGTAAAATAGGGTACCATTATGCATGCTGTAAAAGCATATCACATGCCATCTCAAGTTAAAAAAATCTGCTGACTTCAGAGGACACTTATGCTGTCCCAGCAACTGCACACATTATTCTAGATGGTTTAAGAAGATAAGAAATATTAGGCACATATGCACCCAACAATGAAAAATATCCAGGTCACTTATAGGACTGTGAAGATGTTTAT
Organism: Pachycephala philippinensis; assembly: GCA_013397055.1. NCBI lineage: Eukaryota > Metazoa > Chordata > Aves > Passeriformes > Pachycephala > Pachycephala philippinensis. The sequence goes on along the minus strand of VWZT01011408.1, from coordinate 28,492 downwards.
GATATTTTTAACAATTAAAGCATAAAAATAATACTAAAACAAAATAGTGAACAGGAGAGTTTTACAGAATCTACTGCTTCTTATTTTGAAATCTGCATTTATATTTTTACTCTTTCAGAGGATCTTAACTCTCAAACATACAAAATATTCAGGCATTCATGTACTTTTCAGTAAAAGATACTCATTTACTTGCTTGTTTATAAATATTCAAGACTCACTTTGCTGTTCCAACATTTTGCATCTTCCTGGATTTCTGCTTTTTGCTTCAGTAACTCCTCAAGGTGTTTTTCATCCTTTATAATCTTCTCCTCTGTTTCTTTTAACTTCATACAGTATTCGGTCCAAATAAATTCAGAATGCTTTAACTCATTCCTAATAGAAATACACACAAAGTGAATCCATCTATTTGGAAATATTCCAAGGTAGTCCCTCTCCATAAAGGAAAATGTAAAGCAGATCTGAATTAGTAAAGATTTATTTTGGTTCTTTACTACGTTTCTTGAACAGGTAAGCATGAGATAATTTCAAAATATCTACCATGGGAGGTTCACGCAATTTCAGCCAGATAACAAAACTACTCATGCTACCAGTTCCCTTGCACTTAAAGCCTGCCGACATTACAACTTCTAATTGGACCTCTGAGCAAGCATTGGTGTAGTTAAAGGCAAGGCTTTGTTTCATACCTCACACGTCAACTAAACAAAATAGGAGTCAACACTCCGCTAGTGGCTGAATCTACTTCAGAGCCACCCTCACTTAATCAACCCACTGCACTGTAATTTTGTGGACAAATGTCATTTTTGAATTAAATTTTTTACTGACATCAGTCTTTGATGTTGAGAGGAACTTGAAGGGAAGGTCAAAGGAGCAGTTAAGGACTTTACTTTCACTCTGAACAGCAAATTTAACACCATTATAAGAAGGAAAATTTGCCATAATTACTGAACAAGATACTAATAACTACAATTGTCAGGAAAACATTCCCATGAGACACGGTTATAGGCCTCATTATAGGCTGCAAAAATGCCTTTTTTGTACATCTGTGAATGGATTTGACAAAAGGCAAAAGAAATAGAGGTATGCCAGGTTAAAATTTTACAATGGCTGCTGGTGTTTGTCCATTATTCTTATTATTGTTTCAGCAGGCAGAAAAAAGTTTCCTCCATGCTCCTGAGAGAACTGTTCTGGTCAATAATATATTCCAAAGTGTGCCTTAAATTGCAAAATAAATCCACCACGGCAGAACTAAGACGACGGTAGCTGAGTTTTAGAGACAACTCTTGCGTTACAACCCAAAAAACCCACTGCAGTAAGACAACAGAAAACAATCACAAAGAGGCTTCTTCACTAATTCAAGAGCCTTTCCTACAAGATTGTTTAAGAGACATTCTTCCTTTACTTGCTTCCAAGATTTCATCCAGTGCTGAAGCAAAGACTTACCTTGCAAGGTGTCACAGACCGTGTATAGCATGAGCACGAAGCCCAGCACTTTGAACTCCTCTACTTCCTCAGGTCCCACCACCCATGAAAGAGACATATAAATAGTATTTGGAATTATTCTAACAACAGACATGTAACAGTCATAGGCTGTAATTTTCTTCTCATATTGCCTACCAGCTACAACTTTCCAAGTCGTAGTTGCCATGAAAAATTACAGCACTCTGAGCCACAATGCGTGTGTGTAAGCCGCAGACTGCGCCGCGTGATTTATAACAGCCTCAGTATTTTCAGTTTCGTGGAATCTTCATCATTTTCTCAGTGATGGCACTGAACATAAAGAAAAGAGTACGAACTGCAGAGCAGTCTTTCAAGCCTGTGCCACCACAAATCCGTCTTTCTCATGCCTGTCAATACCACGTTACTCTAGTCCTCCTCAGATGGCAGCTGAAGGGATCTGCTTCCTCTGCAATGCAAGCACGACTTTAATTACCGGTTTAACAAATAGCTGCAAAAAATACAATACCCAGTAAAACAAACAAACAAACAAACAAAAAAACCCCAAACAAAAATCCCCAAAAAATCAAAAAACCAAACCAAACTTCACTGAGGGACAGAAAAAAGAGTGTTCTACTTGACTTTTTCCTGAAAATGCTGATATTCCTAAAACCACTGGTATCATTCGCATTTCCAGTTTAATTCACAGTCCCACAAAACAGGTTGGAAGGGGCACAAGAGTCTATGTCACTGTCATGTGATATGAAAAGGAAATCATATAGCTAGGTGAAACAGAAAACATACATGGTATATTTCTGTTAGTATAGATGATTAATTTCACTTTTTAATTAATAAAATGATGATTAATTAATAAAATTAATTATTTCCCTATTGCCATTATCATGGGGATTGTACTTATAGTATAACTTCTTTCAAAGGAACAAAAGAACAAAGAAATTTTAAAGAATCTCAGAACAAAGGTTTGCTACAGGAAAACACCACACTTCCTTTCTTGCACATGAAACAATCTCAAGTGCCTCAATTTCTGCCAAGACTACCAAAAATCCCAGAAAAACTGTCCACACTGCCCTACAACTACTAAGCAAGCCGACAGCTGTGACACAATGACAGAATTTAGAGAGAACTGAACAAAATCTTGCACAAAAAACTTTTTAGAAGTGAAGTAGTCACAAGGCAAGATGAAAAAAATCTAATATTAATAAAAAATGCAGGAGTAAGACCAAAATATCAATCTTCATTGAAAAATAGGTTGGAGGATCGTATCTCAAAATCCCATATCTGTTGTTTTGATATATTTACAAATTATGTGAAAGGGCAAGAGTAGTGAAATTAAAAGTCTGCATATAATGTGATTACAATAGGAAAGGTGAAAACAAGCTAAAAAACCTAAGAAAAATTTCAAGACAAACTAAGTAACTGGGGAACAAAACAGCACATGCGATTTCGTGTCCAAACTCGAAGTAGAAGATCAGAGAAATTAAGCACATCTTAAAATTCTAAACTGTTTCTGCTTGAGAAAAACGTACATATTTCCACAAACACGGAGAAAGTCTACTCAATATTTAGCACAGTTAAAGAAGCTAAGAAGGTTAAATTAAGCAAGAAATGGGATGGAAAACATTAAAATAAGAAATGAGAGTAAGACGTCCTTAAAGTCAGTGGCATGGCTTAATCTGGAATACTCTTTGTATTACCTTTCAACCCATTTCAGAAAAGCATATCACAGAAATGAAAAGGAATCAGAGGATATCTTAGAAAGGTCATAAAATATAGAATTCTTCTCAAAGCACATTGAAAATAATGAAAATTGCTTTAGATGAAAGAAAGGAATAATGAACAAAGTAGATGTCCTAAGTCACAGAGAATATAGCCTAGTGAAGAACGTTGACAATACACAGCAATATTTATTATTGCATACACCTTAAGGCTTCAACTCCTAAACTACAGCAATTTGCCTACAACAGGAAAAAAAACCAAATAGCTGCTGATCACACACTATAAATACAAATCAATAAGGAATAAAGTTTAATAGTATGTATATGATAGAATAGTAAAAAAAAAAAATAGAGGAAAGAAAATATATTTTTAACAATATTTATTCTGGCATTACCTGATAAAATCACCTCCAGCAACAGTTACTATAATCAGAGTATCTGAATACATAGTAATAAATCACAAGACATTTTGGTAATACATCTTACTCAGTACCTGATCTTTACCATAATTAAAATCAACATGAGGTTTCCAATGAACTTAATAAGTTACAGAATCAAGGTCCAAGCTTTCTGATTTCACTCAGCTGCAACTCACAAAGGAGCTAATGAGTATATGATCAGATCATCTCCATATACATTTTTAAACAATCTAAATTCCAAATATTATGAAGACATTGTGAAGCTTGCATTCCCAGGCTCATATACATTAAAAACAAGTATTACTTCATACTCTTCACACAATTCTTCTTTTGCTTAGGCATACATAGTGATGTTAATTGAAGAATTACCTGGTAATTTTCAGAAGTCACTCCAGCTTTGTCAAGTGTTATTACAAAACTCTGGTCTCAGGTTTTGTGTAATAAAATACTTCCATTTTAGCTATATATCTGACCACAACTTTAATTTTTCACATACTAATATTCTTCAGAGTGCAAACTAGGCTCTGAAATTAAGAAGTTAAATCTTAGTTAACTAAAAACAAATGTGTTGACTGTGAATCTACCTTAGAGGTAATAAAATATAATTAGTATAAATATCTCAATACAATGTCAAAATTATCCTGACCCAATAAAACAAAGACTTGGAAATTCACGGTAAAGGTTAGGATCAAAATAGGAAAAACTTAGACATGGTGACAAAAGAAACAAGTCAGAGAGAGACACTTAGATCGCTGGTATTGCTAAGCTCTCCATTTTAGAGAAAAATACATTTTTTGATCCTACACCGACTCATCCTTCCTGGGACATGGAGAGTTTGGATCATATTACAAGTGCATTGAAACTTTACAAGTGCAAGGCTGGAACTCCTCAAACAGCAACATCATTTGAGTAAACGCGTGACACCAAGATGCCTCCTGCTCCCATATTAGGGGTGAATTTATTACAGAAAGAGCTATGATCCTTCTTTAGTTCTGCTGTTAAATGCCAATGACAAAGAGATCCATGGTGATGTGACTTCTTAAAGAAATGGGATTATTGCATCTAAGCAACCTTCCCTTGTTCAAGAATGTGTCAGAAAGGCTTCTGCTCTAACTTGCAAGCACAGATCTGCCTGGGTAGCAGACATCAAAAGCAGTAGTCATATTAGCCAAAGAAATGAGTTCTGATGATGATAATACCTAGGTCAAATACACTGTAAGAGTGCCCTGTTTTGCAAAAGTCAGGGTTACTTTCTTCTCCAAGGCTAAATAACTTGTAAGATTCTGAGGCAGTCAGCAAGTACTCCCGTGGGACTGAAAGAGGTGTTTCAAGGTCCTGAGCACTAATCAGTTTTTGAAATAAAGTTGCTGATGTTTATAATCTAAAGAAACTGGAAATAACACAACCAACTGACATTATTTTAATCAGGTGCAGCTCTTTACTATGGCATATTGAGTACTACAAACAGGAAGCAAAACAGTTATTAATTCGAATTATTTCTTAAAGAAAGAACTTAAAATTTAAAACTAAGAGAAAATGTCTACAGCTGCAATGACCTCTTCTTTACGTACCTCTGAGAGTGGATCCTTTCACAGAGGTGACCAGGATACCTTACTCCCAAATTCTAGTGTTCACTTTGTTTTATTTATCCATATATTACTAAAGCAGTTGACATATAGTTTAAATAGGATAACAATTCTTCCTATTTGGTACATCAAATGAAAAGGTCACTCGTGGTACCCTGTACTCTCTCAGTTACTTGAAGATTTTATTTTGGCCTTCGTGGTAGACAAGCCTACAAAAGAGATTTCACTGACTGAATGCAGGAATTACAATGAGCAGTGTACAAGTATACTGTTTTGGGCTGGGATACAGTTAATTTTCTTCATAGTAGCAGGTATGAGGCTGTGTTGTGGTTTTGTGCTGGAAACAGTGTTGATAACACAGGGATGTTCGCAGGGTTTACACAGAGTCAAGCCATTTTTACCCTTCTGATTCTCCCCCATCCTGGCTCAGGGGAGTGAGCCAGTGGCTGTGTGGAGTTCAGCTGCCTACTGAGGTTAAACCACGACAAAAAGTTATTCATATTGCTTCCTTTTTGTCTTTTTAGAAATTCTGGCTGTGTGCTGCTGGCTTGTGAACAATGAAAATGACAAAGTTTATTTCTGCTAGTAACAACCTCTGGAGTTCAATGACTTCTTGGCAGAGATGGGTTGGCACACGACATAAGATTCTTAGGTACGTACAGATGAGAATGACCTTTGGCAAACAGGAATTCACTGAGCAGAAGTGAATAACAGCTCTTACAAGAATTACACCTCTGCTGGTGGCAAGAGTAGCTCTCATAGTTCACATTCATATTTGGAAGCATAGAGAAAGACAGTCACAGCATTCTGGAATTACTCAGTTGTCTCGCAGACACAGACGGCCCATCTCTTATGAAATTCCACTGTTAGTCCAATAAACAGAATTCCCTCTACAAATTATCTCCTCTACAAAACATCAGTATGTTGTGTTCACGGTACTTCCTGTGAGCTGAATGGATCTGTGTGTGGAAACAGACATCCTGCAGTAAGAGAACTTCAGTGTCTTCGTTTTGAATAGACATGGCAGTAACCTGAGATGATAAACAGATCTGTAGATAATAGACACCTTTTAAAGTCCTCATTTCTTTAAAAAAATAAGAAATTCAGTAACAAGAAACTTTTCTTCAGCTCTGTAAATGCTCCTTTGCAGCTCTTAGGTAAGTAATGAGGCCAACTCCATAGTGAATTCAAATGAGAATGATCCTTTAGAGGAAACAGGGAATGGGAGATGGGACAGTCCCTTGCAATGATTTCGCTGGATGGGAAATTAACATTTACTGAAATGAGGCTACCAAGGACACAAGTTTGCACATATAACTCAACCATTAGCATTAGTCTTACTGCCTTGAATGAAGTATCAGTGAGCAGGACAGGTTTTCAACCACTTCTGTACACGAGACACTTTTTAACATTAACTCTCCGGAATATCAGAACAGTGCATGCTGACCCAACTCAGGTAGTGCAGGGCACAGCTTGAATTATGAAACTGGCATATAAATTCCTAGTGAACCCAGGTAGTTCTGAATGAATAATATGGACAAAATTTCATGACTTACTATGAAATTTATATACTCCATAATTACCATGCACAGCTTTTTAAATACCTGATATTTGAAGAACACTTGCTGTCACATGGCTAAGGTACAGAAATATCTGCTACAGCCACTCAGGTTATTTCAAAAATTTATTACTGCCTTTTAATTATGCCTGTGAGCTTTCCTCATCTCAAGTGAAAAAGAAAAGGCCACTGTGTCACTTGCTACTTAGCCAGATAAAAGCTGGCAATGAGCCATAGGCATATGCAGCAAAGTCGAGAGTAACCTCCTCCCAAACATCAAATACTTGATATTCTTGTTCTTTGGCACAGTTAGTCTTGGTGCCAACTCTTTGTCTGTACATTCAGAGGTAGAAAGGAAGGATTATTTGACAGTGACTGGCCATTAGTGGTGTCCTATTGTTACTATAGCTCTACTTGATGATGCAAGGGTTAATAATTCAACAAGAGGTTACAGCAAGGAAACTCCAGCGTAAGTCTCTGCCATATAGAAGCCACCTTGCAATCCAATAACATAATTTTTCTGGTTTGCTAAAAAAAAAAATAAAAGGTAGAAAAGCTATTTTGATGAATTCCAGTAATCTGTGCAGTCAATAAGAATGATAGCAAAAGGTCCTGTCAAAGGGATTAAAAATTCAAGAGCAAGCAATATGAGGCAAAAATGGCACGCTTTAGTAGCAGTTTCATAGAACTTTCCATTTGGGTATAATTCTGGACATCATCTCCTTATTCTGCTAATGCGAGTTGAGACAAAAAAGGCAAATGTTTCTTTTACGTATAATTCTATTGTTTTAATTGAAGAAAAAAACAAGATAATTTAAAACTATTTCTAAAAGCAAATTTTCTGTAGTTTGATTGCCACTATTAAAACCAACAGGAAATTATAATGCCATAGTGGATAGCTGTTATTTGTATTGACTCAATAGCATCTCAGCATATTTAATTTTCTCATACACACATGCATCTTCTTTTCAGATTCTTCATCAATTCTTTTCATTTTCTTTTGTGCTTCTAAGAGATCACAATGAATATCACTGCATATTTTTGATGTCTAAGAAAATAAAACAAGTTTTCTGAAAGGTTTTATATAAAAAACATACATAATGCTTGAAATAAAAAAACAATTCCAAGATTTGTCTGATCCTTGTCAGCTTAAAAATTGATGTTTAAAGATGAAATCCCAGGGAAAGACAACAGAATGTGTGATGAAATTGCATAATTTAAAGAAATGCTAGCAAGAGGTCTTTCATTCTGTTACAGAATTTTGGAGTTATTTTGAAAAGGTGGCTACTTTCATGGGAAGATAGTGACCTCTGGAGCAGAAAGAAAGAAACAGTGTGCAAAGAAGCCACTGAGGTTTCACTCAGTAACCTAAAAAATCATTACTGAGACATCTCCTGGAGGCTGTGCAGGCTTTGTAGACAATGCAGACAACGACCATATTTTTTAATGGGATAAATAATATTGGGGCACTCAGTTTGTAACAACTCTCAAACAGAGATATGCACATCTGTTGTCTCTGCTTTTTAAAAGATTACAAATATAAACAAATAACATGATATAAAATCTTTATTACAATGTAGCTTAACTTCACTGCTTAAACTAGTTCTATGGATATTAAAAACTAGCGATTCAAAATTAAGTAACTGCTTTAATTCCAAAGATAACTAAGTATCAGCTGCTTTTTTAAGATCATGAGAGGAAACCCCAAACCTGAGAAACAAACAGTTAAATCAGAGCACAATAAAAGTCACAGATCATTTTCTTGACATTTAAAAACTCTGTTGAAATGAAACACATAAATAACACATATATAAGGCATATATATAGAGACATATAAATACAGTAAGTCTACCTTCTCATGATATGCAGTGCCAATTTTTGGTGAGAAAGAAAAAAGCCCCTCTGAAAAAAAGGTATTTATTTAAAATTGCCTTTAGAAAAAAATATGTTAAGTCTACTTCATGAGTTGTATTTAACACATCTCAATATTTTAGCTGCATATAATATATTTTAGGACATTAGCAAGAAAAAAAGATAAAAAAAATTTTAAAATGTTACCAACTTGATTTTTAATTAGTATTTCAAACGTATCTCATAGCACTGATAGAACTGTAATGTATTTCATAAGTCAGACCTAATTCATCATAGTCCTAATATTATTTGTGTAATAGGCAATTAACTTTTTAATTTTACAAGTATTTTGACATGACTGCGGAGTTCCCCAAAACTGAATTCAGAATAAAACAAACTAAAGGAAACAACATTGTGAATCACTTACCAAAAAGGAGATAATTTTAGACTGTAAGTAGCTTGAAAAAGAGATTGTACTCTAGATTTGTATTTAAAAGTTGTTCTAGAAAATACATAGAAAACATAATAATTAGTCCTAATATCTGAACTTGAACCCAGTATCCCTCCAGTTTTAGAAATCTACCTGCAACTCTGTTCTGCTTTGATTATTTGGACTGGCATCATCCACATCAGGCATTTATTATCAAAAAATAATAAATTATTATCAATATTACAACCAATAAATACCATAAGAAAATTAAGAAAATTGTACATCAGCATTCAAGAATAATCAAACCTTGTAAACTTTTTTGACAACTTCTGACATCTCCATATTCTGAAACACAGATGTCTGTGAGAAATGTGAAAAGAATCAATGCAGATATCAGGTATGTGGCTCCTACCTTTCCCAGGAAAAGTCCCACATGAAATCAGCTTGCAAAGTTAGAATTACATTCCATGTATGCTTAAGAGACATTTATTAAAGGCTAACAGCATTATCCTCCCCAGACTCTGTCTGCTCTGAGCGCCTGTATGTAGTGGTACGGGCATACAAAATGTAAAGCAGACTTTGGTACTTCCTAGAGACTGCTGTTCTCTAAAACTACACCTATATAGTGGAAAGGTTCTAAAAGAAACATCCTCATATGGTTTGAATTATTTAGTTTTTCATACATCCTCCTCAGCTTTGCCCTTGGATTCAGCTTTTCTTCCAGCAGAGGGCTGTGTTTCTTCACGAAGTCTCTTTCCTCACGGATCTCTCCGTTGGCTGTTTCTTAAGTATTTGGTTCTGTACCTGCAGCAGCTGACAGCTTTTACAATCAAAATGCCATCATAGCTCCAAGGCATCTTAAACACACATTTCATATTCTGTTAAAAAAATAATTAGCATAAGAAAATCTGAGTATCTGAATGACACCATGAATAACTAGTGAGACTGGGAAATATCTTGTCATAATGCTGAGACTTCCAAAATTTTGCTATAAACTACTTTGAAGGCCGAGAAAGGACATTGATGAAAAAAGATCACCAAATACTGCATTAGGAGTGGATCTGATTTATAAACTCATACTTAATTATCCTAGTATTTAAGTCAAGCAACTGTTCAAAGCTGGGGTGGTTTTGTTTTTATGAAGGAAATGAAAACACCTCGCCTTAAGGCATATGTAGAGGAGGCTATTATGACACAAGAACAGCTCTACCGAGCTTCCTAGCCTCCAGCTATGTTGATGTATGACATATGTTGGTGCAGAGGAAGAACAGGGCAAGCACAGCTCCCACATCCTCTTGATACAAAAACTATTTTCAGTTCAGGGACACTTCCCAAACTAAACATGGTTTCAGGAAAGTTAAACTAAAGATACAAATTCAAAACCAACAAACAAAACATATTCTTGTTGCCACACAGGAGTATGCCAGTCTTAATTCAGTTTGCTGCATTTACTTTTCTGACTTTGGCATAAATTTCCTATGGGTCTTTACAAGAAAATATGTGAGGAGACCACTGGTTGCTGAATAGCAACATGCATTTTATTTTATTCTGCCTAGAAAAAAAAATAGGTTATTAGAGGTGGTGCTCCACAGCAACTGACAGGAAATTTATTGGTATAAAACTGTGGAAAGTAAAGTAAGAATATCAGATGAGAAAAAAATCAGATAATATCTCAAGAGCAGTAAACTTTGCCATAAATTTGAGAGAGAGAAGCACATTTTACTGATGTAAAAAACACTCTACCTCTGAGAAGTAGCTGTGGAATATTCAATGCAATCCCTTAACAGTCAATAAATCTTGCTGTGTTAAAAAGACATAAATCCAAAATTTGCAAAATTATTATTCCATTGCTACTAAAAGTTAAAAATATCACAAGAATAAGTGGCTTTTCTACATTGTACAAAGTGGTGCCTAACATTAAGATGAATAAAATGTGGTTTACACTGGATTTTTGTTCTATTTCAGAGAAAGTAATTTCTGAAGATTGGGTCCATCAATGTAATTACCTGAGTGTGCTACAGGACATAGAAGCAGCAGGAACTGAGAATAATGGAAATCAAGGTAAGTCTGAAGAAATAACAGGATTCAGTGTCTACTCTGAATGGGTCATGCAAACTCTTAATTGATCTCCTGGGTTTGTAATACTCAGATTAGGGATAAATAAAACATCCCTGAAGGTCTTTATCCTCAATTTTATGTTAGCATACTTTTTGTCTTAAAGATAATACTACGAAAAGTTATAGTCCTGAAAATTATAAAATTTACTCCAAGGACATGACGTCATACTGACATAGACCACTGATAAACCAAGAAGAAGAAATGGGTCGATTTTCACAGCCAAACTTCATGCTGCTTTATTTCACCTTTTAAAAAAGTGCTGCATCATTGCTTATATTAACAGAACTGAAAATGTGCTAATTATATTCTACAATTCTAAACTTTTGCTATTTAAAGAAAATTCCAAACAGTAAAGAAAAAGCAACAGAGATGTAGAGCAACACACAAAGATAATTTACAGCTACGTCGCTGTAGGTAAGAACATCAAAAAGTAAAAGGTAACACCTCTGTAGCTCAAATCTTGAGCTGCTATGCTTGCAGTTCTTTACTTCTGTAAAATTGACCTTTCAGTGTCACAGGATTTGCTCCTGAAAGCATTCTTTAACCTGTCAACAATTTTTAGTCCAGAGTCTTTTTTCAATCTCCTCTTCTGTTTTCGGGGCATCATAAACAGTCCATAGGAGGCAGTTGCTTTTTAGATGAGCAATCTCTGCAAACTGGAAGCACCTTAACACAGGTTTCTAATTTCCAAGTCAAGAGTTAGCCATTGGCTAAAGCAAACAAACAAACGTTTTTCTCATATGTTGTTAGGGATGTGCACTATTTGACGCTTTGCCTTCAGGGATGGGGGTAAGAAAGCATTTGTGACTAAACAACTGGCTCACCTCCATTACACACTGATCTTCACTTAATGCTTACCCATCACTAAACATGCTTATGGGGGACTCTTGCACTGTCACCACACTCTGGAATGTGAGATATTTGTCAAAAATCTTTGGGTGATGTGCACCAGAATATGTGCTCAAGTACAACCACGATTTTACATCCAGCAATTTACCGTGACAAATTACACTACTTTTCTAAAGCCTAGGTTCAGACAGTACCTGCTTTTGCCCATGAGACAGAACATAAACAGCAAACTTCTAGGTAGCTCCTTTTATTTTTTCCCCCCTTTTTTCTTTAATTTTATTGTGTAGATACCTACAAAAGGTAATGAAAAAGTCCTCAGACTCTGGGGTTTGAAGGATACCTATCGATGGTTATGTCAAACAACTTGTATTAAATATGTGAGAACTTTGTTCAAATTTATGGCATTTTAAATTTTCTCAAAAAAAAATTATTTATTTCTGGTTTAATCTGTAGTTTAATTCCACTGCACTATTTTATATTTTTGTTTCATGTTCTCATTTCTTGCTCTAAACTAAGTATCTATTATCATCATAAATGTCCTGTCTACTCTTATGTTATTTCTCAGAAAATGTTGAACATTTCATAGTACTTCCCATTTTTTCCCAGATACTCATTCAAGTGTACCAAGTTCAGAAATGTAAATATTGTAATCCTACTACAGTAAACACAACTATAGTCATATCTGGATTTTTACTCTTGGTAATGAACTGACTGAAAAATTACAAATATTCTTAGTTTCAATATCAGTACCATTTTGCATGGCTGTGAGGAGTTGCTGAAGCCTCCAAAGTGACACACAATCAATTTTCACGCCAAGCTTGTTCCTTCACTATTTCTCCAACTCCAAAGCTTTTTCTCCCTCATGATCAGCCTTCAGCTGCTTAATTAGCTCAGTAACTTCCAATAGCAAAGCTTCTGTTTCCTGCTTCAAAGTTAACATCTTTGCCGTCTTTAAAAATACATTAGAAATATTTTTTTAATGAAAACTTAATCATATGCTCTTTAGTTGAGCTTCATTCTCAGCACAAAGTCGGCCTGTTCACAGCAAGCACAATTGGTTACATTTCTGTCTTTAAAAATACATTATAATTGTTCCTTATGAAGGCTTAAATGCACACTCTTAATTCCAGCACCTTTCTCAGGATAAAGCTGACTCTTCACATCTATCAGGGCAAGCACAACTGGTTACAAACACAACTTTCACGTTCAATAGCGTTTTTCTCCAGCTTATTTCCAATGCAAAGCACAACATAAATGTGTTAATATAGATGGCACAAAATTTTCATCTTTGGGTAAGTAATCTCCAAGTTCCTAATTATCTCAATTTTGTCAAGAATAATTATTTAATTTAATTTTTCCAAGTAAGTTTCAATTAATTCATTAAAGTCTCTGGAGTTCCAAGAATATTCAGTATAATACCTCAACAGCACTGTTTTACTTTCGATACACCAAATAATCATTCCATTCTGTGACATTTGGCTATCAAAAATACCTGGGGTTTTGGGGTTTTTTTGGATAAAAGATTCTTTGAGGTCATCATCCGTTGTCCTGATCTATAAAAAATCGGAGTTATATATGCAAAAGTCCAAGACATTTCTCTTTTGATTCCACAGTCAGTAACTCCCTAAATTATTTTGATTAAAACCCACAAGCATTTAAAAGAAGGAAAACTACTTAAAATCTGGAGTGAAATTTTAGTCTTAGTGCTATCAACAAAAATTTTATCACACAATTTACTACAGATGGGATTGCCTCAGGCTAGTAGTACTTAAAAGGTTGCACGCTGGTTTAAAAAAATGCACACAATCTCTTTAATATTTAAAACTTAATTAAAAAAATGCATATTTTGACTAAAGATGCAAACTGTAGGAAACAGAATTCTTTGTTGGGAGTATATTGCAAATATCCTGTAACAGCAATGTAGTTGTTTCTTGTACTAAAGAAACTAAATGAAAAAAATTTCTAGAGTTTCCAACATCAAACATAACTAGTTTAGTTGGTTCAAATCCAAGAGGGGTTTAAATACAGTATGGATCTAAATACAGACATGTAAATTACCTTCTTGCAAATAGGATGACTTAACAGTACTTAATATACCATTTAAATGTATGTGACTTTCAGCTTGACAGATGATACACACAGATTTCAAAGGATACTCATATCATTTACATAAGACATAGAGAGCAAAATTAATCTGCAAGCAAGGATGCGAAAGAAGTAACACGAGAAGCCAAGAACACAAGCAAATCATTGCAATGAGCACTTAAAAGGATCATTAGCCTATTGGAGATGAAAACCAGGGGAGGAAAGATAACTACCACCCACTTATGCCAGCATGTGAGGCTTAAAGAGCACATACGGGTCCTTAATTTTGCCCTAAGATGGAACAAAACCTGTGGTTGCAGGGTTGCATCACACACACATCCATAACTTGAGCATACATAAATTTGGAAGAGCTCCACAAAAAAATCCCTTTGCCATGAAGATATAGCAGACAAAAAGCCTATGCCAAAAACAGACCAAGAGAAATACTATCGAAGCCTTCCTAGATCAACACAAAATGCATCAAAAGTACAGGGAATAGGAAAAAAAAATCTGTGCAGTAATGGAAAACAGCAAGACATTGGACAGGAAAACTGGGACCTGAAGAGGTATCAAATTAGTTACAGAAACAGCAGTTTGATAAACAAGAATTAGATAAGTAGGCAAACACAGAATAACTCAATAGGTGTATCTGACATGAAGTAAAAATAGACAGGGTAATAAAGGGTTTGTTGAGCAAAACAGCCAGGACAACAAGCTCAGTGCATGAGATACAAAGATTAAAAGAGGAGTTTGAAGAGAAGAATGTAACTAGAACTACACCATAAGGTATCCTGCATCATGAAAAATTTAAAGTGACAGATTCAGGCTTTCTTATTTTGTGTACTTTCTGAGTTTTTGCCTTTGAAATATACCTGTATTGTATTGTATTCCATGTCAACTGGACACATGGCTGGACATAATTTATTATCAAATATATAAATAAATTCATATGTAAACAATTAAAATCAAAACGGTCTATATTTGTAGTATAGTTATTTCATTCTATATGCCTAATTCTTATTTTTAAGAGCATTAATGAAAAATTCTTACTATAGCAATCCTACCTTTTCTCCTTTTAACTTGTTGTAATAATAAGGTCACCATCCAAAGGCTTCAGAATATTTTAAATCTCTGTATATTGAGTAAAAACAACTTAGAAGAGATGTGGAAAATATATGCAAGACTAACACAATTTAAGCTAACAATAAATTGAATAAACGTCTGGACATGTCAATGCTTATCCAATTCATGTATGTTGATGACAAATTATGACATTGAAATAATTTCACTGTTCTCACATTGTTTTAAATAAAGGTGAATGAGGCAATATAAATTTTCCAATCAAATTAATGTCCATACTGTAAATCTTGATGTGACTATAGTTCATGCACCTTAGATTCCCGTAGCATATCTACTGCAGTTGCAGAAATTTCCCTGCAGAGTATTTAACAGCATTTGTGGAATGCTAATCTGAGACAGCTTTCCTGATGTGCTGCTATGATGACATTACTGCCAGTATTGCAGATAAATTATTTAAATATAACTTGTCTGGGCGGGCAGCTATCAGATCTTCTTGCTGCTGTGTAGACATATGCAAAATTTATTAACATTTGGAAAACACTTTTCCAGTAAAAGTGAATTATTTAAATTACACTAATCATGTTCTCAGAGAGGTTAATGGGAAGATTTTACAACACTTTAAAATTATATATATATTGGATTGTCCCATTTTTTTTAAGTTCCCTTTATTCTTGTTTCTATTCATTTCTATGAATCCATATAGACTAGGAAAATATCATGTACTGCTACAGAAAGAATCATAACATTTTCAATTGTCTCTTTCTATGATAAAGAAACCTTTCAATCAAGGAATCCTTAAGTAATGTTCATGAAAAAACATTGCTTACTATAAATGAGAGAAAATGGCACACAGCTCCAATTGACTCTCTGTTCAGGATTGGTAACAAAAACTATTTTACAGATGATATCAGCTTGACTCTGACTCATTATCCATGAATCTATTAATCTTTATGATATATAGATATTACATTATGACATTGTGCTATACTGACTGCAATAAAATATTTTCGTTTGCCAAAACTGTTAAGTTGATGAGAAACATATAATGACTAGTAAATTAAATACTCAGGCACTATTTTGGGGATTAGATATCATATGAAATTAAAATTTTTATAAAAATCAACATAGTAATCCTAATTAACTATATATGTGATCCTATAAGGGTAAAAATGTACCATGAATGTCCCAGCTGGAAGCATTTTTCCTCCTTTAACGCTAATACTTGAATATGATGAATAACTGTGTTAATACAAGGTAATGGAGTATTTACAAAAGCACAGCTCTGTTGTCTTGTGGTGATCCACTTACTCTTGTCTGGAGAAAGAAAGATAATATAGAAGGAAACTAAACTTCATTTGCAGGCTGATTATCAGGTTTTTTTCATACCTGATTTTCTTCCTTTAATTGTCAGCTTTGCTAGCTTTGGTCTTGAAAATTACTAACACAGAAAGTAACAGCTACATCTATTACTTTGCACACAATTTGCTCTAACTATTCCTGCTTTTTTAATAAAATGTCAAACACAAGGAGGGAGATTAAAAAATGCTTGAAGAATATGAAGGAATAATTTCAAATAAATGAGATATGATAAAGAGGGCTAGGGTCAAAATATAATTGGCTATAACTGATTTTCCAAAATTAATCCCAAATGAATCGATTCTTATGATCTTACATTAGTCCTCAGCATGGATTTTGTCAAAACAGAAAAAATATCACAATCCAAAAAGGCAAATGTTGCAGCTACTATAACAACACCCAGAGCAAAATCGAAAAGGTCACAAGGACTTAGAGACAAGCTTAGACTACTCTTATGTACACAATACTTAGTTCCAGCAAATGTTTGCTTCCACCTTATGAAGGGGTGAAGTTCCAGAACAGCAATTCCTGTGATGAGAATTTAAAGCTACATGACATAAATGAACTGTTTTATGAGAACATGTGGATTTCAGAATTATATTTTCTTTAAACTCTGTCAGCCTTATAGCTACACAAATAAATGATGCTGTGTCACACTACTGAATGTTAACTATTAAGTTAATACACAGCACAGGAACTTGATTTCAGAGGTCACTAATGAAAGGTGTCAGGAACCAGAACAAGATACTGAAACCTAGCACTTGAGCTATTAAAAAAATCTAAGAAGCTGTCCTACAAACATGAAACATTAACCTAATTAAGTTCAGAGGGATACAATGCTTCAATGTGCCTTGGAGATGGACCAAAAATAACAACAGTAATGGAGATTAAACAGTAAAAGAGAACCAGACAGCCTTCATAGACAGTCTGTAGATTTGTTTGTTGGGTTTTTTTTTCAAATAATCTCAGTGTTTTAATTAATTAAAGTGTCAACCTAAAACATTAACAGCCTGTATGTTACGTAAGGCTCTTTTAATATAACTTTATCACAAACAGATGTAGTGGAATGGAAGAAATGGTTTGTAATATCTGTTTAAAAAGACAACCCACAAAAATGGATAACAAAACCCATTTTCTAGACCCTTGCTCTGCCTGTGTTTAGAGCCAGAAACCTTCACAGGATGCCTGCACAGCACAATCCTAACAAAGCTATATAGACTTGGTATCTTTCCTGTACGCTGAAGCCCAACACAGAGGTTCAGATTTTAAGACCAGCATTAATTTCATTTGGTTGCTTCTACTGTTATGTAATTATATTTATTCTGTTTATATCACTAGAGCAACTAACAATATAGCCACTTAAAAAACCCCTACATTTTCGAAAAGCTTTAATTAAAAAACATTGTTCTTCTACTGCTTCGGTCTTCCTTGGTAAATGCAAGCAATTTTACATGCAAGTCTTCTAACCCCTTTATAAAAGCAAGCTAGAAATATGAAGTGGAATACATCAGTGATAACTATCAGGTATATTTTTAGAGGTTAGCAAATCCATTTTCACTTTTCCCACTAAGGGAAATGTAACAACTAAACAGTTGGCGTCAATACAAATTACAGACTGGATCCCATTTAAGTAATGAAATTACAGTTAAAAAGCAAATAAGAATGAAAACAGTTTCAAACTATGTGACCTGTCTTTTTAAATTATACATGTTATTTAGGATCCTATCATGACCATGGTAACCATTACTAACTGGAAAAACATGAAAACAAAATGGATAACCTATGAGAAGAATTTTAACTAAGAAACTATCAGTGGAAAGAAGGTTCATAAACTTGTAGTCTGAAACATTGTCATTTCAGTGGACAGGAGACATGTAAGAGACGAAAAAAATCTATTTATTTGCATGTAAATTTATAACTCAAATTTACTAGAATAAAAACACCAATATTATTTATTTATAATTTACATAATTCGGAAATCAATACTGGCTGAAAACTTATGTAGTTAAATCTCAGGACCGCAAAATGAGGTAATTTACCTAAATACTTTCTCACCTTTCCAGGCAGTCAACTTCTGGATGGTACAATTACCATATTAGCAGTTCCTGGTAAACTGTAGTTTCCAACTGAATTATCAACCTACAAAAAATGACTAGTAAAAAGCAAAAATCCCCCACACCTACATTACAGTCTTCATCAACACAAAATACTGAAAAAAAATCAGATTGATTATAGATTTTAGCAATTTGTATTCTTTTAAGCAATACTATGAAAAAATAGAGATATGTTTATTCCAAGCTCTCTGAAATGGAAAATAGTTGCCTAAGAGATAGTCAGAGAAAACAAAGAGCAAGATCAAAATATGCACTTCACATTCTTCACACCTCAGTTTATTGATCCACCAAACTCAAACTCCAGACTGTTCCAAAGAAATGTTAGAGGAATGCAAGCGTGCCAAGCTTGCCAGAAGAAATGCTGAATCCATGGCTGACCTTTGGCACTCACTCCCACGCACTGCAATGCAGACAGCATTATTGCTCTGTTACCAGAATGAACTAACTGACTGGGAAGCTCTGGGCAACACCAAGAAAACTAAATACCTTTCAAACTAAAGCTATGGATTTTTGAAATACATAGAACAAAGCCTCAAGTCACCATATTTTCAACGATGCAACTCTCCCCAGAAAATGTATGGAAAATGCATTATATGAGTCACTCTTGCACGCCGTTTGTACATTAGTAATTTTTTTTCAAGTTTGGTGGCTTTTTAAATTTTATGAATCAATTATTTTCAATGGTGGGATTCAGTGCTGTTCAAAGAAATGTAGTGATTTGGCAAGCAGGAATTTTAAACTGTATTTGCGACAGGATGTCAGCTTCTTGGACTCTGCAAAGTGAAATTGGAATCTCCTAAAGGCTCATCCTGACAGTCAGACCAGATGGACCATACTAGCTCTAGCAAGGAGCACAAAAGAATATGAAATTCTTAGTAAGGAAAAAAAAAAGTATTGACAGACAGAATGGCTCCAGAGAAAGCAGGAAAGATGAGAAACACACTACATATGAAAGGAAGAAATCCAGAACAAAATCTTAAGATGACAGTTTCCATTTGTTGTTCCTTATACAGTAATATATCCAGGACAAGGTATGAACAGACTATTACCTGATCTGTGAGCATGTGTTAAGAAAAAGGTGAGAACTTCCCTTGCCTGATGAGCAATCAGTTACACAACACCATGATGGATTCCACTGTGCCAAACAACACACTGAGAAAAAAGATATTGGACAAATCCACAGCTGATGACAAAAATACAATTTCAATATGAGGAATGAAAAACAAATTAGTCAACACACAGTTCACTTCATATCTGTTGACAATCTTAGCCTCAATATATATAAATATTACACTCTTTCGGTTCACAGCCATAGCTATCAAAATACAAATAAAAACATTTTATGTTGTCTTACACAGAAAAAAAATAAGCCAAATTCAGTGAGTTAACACTCATAATTTTGTAGTATATAGCTCTGACCTTCAGGAATTGTTATTCTGCACAGTTTTACAGAATTCCAACATTTTCACTCTTCTGAAGATAACCAGTACTTAAATCATATTACTACAGTATAACTTTTAAGTCATTCTACACAACTCTGTAAAGAAGTAAAAGAAGCGTTGTGAATCCTTCATCAGATATGCATATTTACATATTTTTCAAAATCTTTGTGCCTCATATGTATTATTAAATATAAATATAACTAAAGCAAGCACATACCATATACTTTCTTGGTACTTTACTGTAACAGAAATAATTTGTCAGTTGCTAAAAATTAGTTTCTAATAGCAACATCTCAAACAGAAGGATGAGAAATTAAAAATTTCTGTTAAAAGCAAAATCCATGAAAAAAATTTCCAATGAAAGAGAGCAGAATACAGATATTATTATTTCTATCCACCTATCATAAGCTAGTACTACTATTCTTCATCATAAATGCCATTCCCAAAGCAGATACTTGGAATATTCATAAATATGCTTCAAAAAAAGCTTATTCTATAAGAACCTTTTTCTCAACTCCCATACTTATGTCTTCACCAAAGGTCTAGTTCACCATGAAGTAAACCAAGTGCAAATTGAGATTGTCTACCTCATAAGAACTATTAGATATGGCTTAACATTTGTTGAAAATGTTGTCATTGGTTCCTCCTTCACTGTGACTATGCCATTTGTGATCAAATATTTTGTCCTTCCACGAAATTCAGTCAGCCTAAATAAAAATTATAAACTAATCATAGTTAAAAAGAGCTAACATTCCATGAATAATCTCCACTTTATCATTTCCTGATGTCCAAATGTTCACTTTCCGAAAATGCAGTATTTTACCATTTGATTTTAGGTTCCTAGAATTTCTTGCACAATTTTGCCTGTCCTGAAGTGATTCAGTGAATCCTTTTAAACACTGAAATGCGGCCCAGGTTTTCACTTCAGAATACACAGAAGAGGATTTATCTACCTGAAATTCTTGCCCCAAACTACATTTAGTGCAGATATTCCAAAACAGTACTTGGTGTTTTTTCAATAGCAATTTTAAGCATTAAAATCTGTTATGGTGATAGTCTGGTCTCCCACTGGAAAACAAGCCTTCATGTAGAATTTTGTAGGGGTTAAGATAAACCACCAACTGTAAGAAAACTAATATAAATACTATTAAAATCAACAAAGGAGAAGAAAAAGTTGTGCTTTCTTCCTTTTACAGGAACAAGATCCCAAAACTAGTCCATTACACCAGTCACTTTAGCTTTAAGCAAGGAATTAACATTAAATAATGTATTCTCACAAACTTCTAATCATATGCAAAACTAAAAATATTACAGCTGAGATGTTACTGCTATCATGCAAATACCTGAAATAGTTCTGTATTAAAATAAATTTGATTTTTTACCAGTATTTCACTAGTCTTGTGGTTCCTTCCAGCTAGACAATCTGCACTTCAAATAAATTTAGCACCTATTCTTCTTCCACACCTTAGTGCAACTCTGAACTCTAAACAAACAAACCAACCCACGGACAGTGACATAGGATAAAACTCAGGAACATTGGAAATTTGTAATATATAAGGGTACTAAATCCAGGTATTCTGTGCCACAGTCATGAATGTCCCACTTTTCTTTCTCTAGATATTCTTGAGTTCCACTTTTCTGTCATTAATCGGAAAAGAGGAATTATACTTCTACCAAGTCGTATTAAGAAAATAAATACCTTAAGACTGAGAGCACATTCTGTGATTTGGGTTCACATAAAACATAACTATCTCTGACTAAAGATGCTACCTAATCTTCTGTTTCAGTGTCCCTTCTCATACATTCCAAGGCCAGAAACCAAACAACAGGAGAACTACCGTCCTCTTCCTCATTCTTGGGAGGTCAAAGAGACCTGACAGTAGCAGGAGCAATCTCCATGCTCAAGCAAAAAAATGTAATGCAATTGTTAAAAAATGAGCATCCAAGATGCCATTACCACAAGAATCATCCAAATATGCTTTAAACATGATTAGTACCAATGTTCATGCTACTAAGCATGTTAGTTATTTGATCTATCCCCTTACACATAATTAAAATATCATGTAGTATTGCACAATATTTTTGCAAATATTATTAAATCTTAAATCTACCATTTTCTATTCTGTTGTATATGTCTAAATGAAATACAGTGAATTTTTGTTACCATAGTAACCACAGAACTGAAGAAATTTAGTTTTGGCATAATTGCTGCATATGTTCATACAAATCACATCTCTTATTCTGAGCATTAGAAATGAAGACACTTCTTAACTCCATTTTTTAAAAATAGAATAATGAAGAAACAAAAATGAGATCGAGTATTTATAGACATAACACAACATATTCTTGTTTAATTCACTCATTTGCTCTTCTTTTATAATTAGAGTATATTTTCTTGCATTCTATTAAACCATTAGTTAAGTACTGTTTAAGTTATCTTTTTATATTGATAATTAAGCCAGTGCTGTTGTTGTCATTAAATTAAAATTATTATTTTAGAATAATAAATATATTATTAGTCAAACATCCAGAAAGAGCTATAGAAACTACAGCAAAAATAAACACACCCAACAGTCTGGGACACACTTATTTTGTTTTTATCACTTGCAATGAGGTTCACATTGAATAAGGATAAATTTATGTGTGTCTTTAGTTTCAAGAAGTAGTAGAAAAGGAAAAAGCACTGTAGGCATGCTGACACTCAGTCTTACAACAGCATAATTTTCTCAGCAGCATTAAAAATCACGCATTCAGCAGGAACAAATTAACTCAATTCAACCAGCCTACGAGTTATCTACAAATTCCTCTCCACTTCCTTATCAGCTCCCAGAATGAATCTTAAATGTCTCATAAAGTCCCCACCCCAAAACAATCCCACAACCCCATAGGACAGATGAACAGTAGGACAGGGGAATTTCTACATTTTAACATCAGAACTAGAATTTTTTCATCCTTTCTCTTCTCTAGCTCTGTTTGCTCAATAATTCAGTACTGATTGTGTTGTTTCAGAGCTACCTTATACTTATCAAGTTTATTATCATCAGTACCTTTCATTTCAATATTCAGAAATACAAACAAACATAATTTCAGAGAGTTTGGTAATACAGAACAGGCAAAGAGACAAATCAATTATAGTTAACATCAACACAGATCCTCTCTGCTTGAAAACTTTAAATCTTGGAAACTTAAAATTTTTTCTTCAGCTATCTCATACATTGAATGAAAACCTGCAATCATCCAATGCCTTGCAAAAGAGAAATGCAAACTAGAAGTCCAAGAATATGTTTAGCACACAGTATAATGCTTCTAACTTGAAGTACCAAATATATTATTTTCAGTTTACCTTCTCTCCTCAGACCCTTCCCAGCAAAAATGGGCCAAGGTCTTCAAGAACTTGTGGAACTGATCCACACAAATTTTGAAGGACATAACAGGTTCTCAAAAAAAATTATGATAAACCAAGAATAATGGACAGATAAATGAAAGTTCATATTATTTGAAATAATCGCTGTTTTTAATGAGATATCTCACAGCTGTTGCAAATAACAAAGAAACAATGCTAAAAAGATTTTATAACATCGCCATGACCATTAGAATCAGTGAAGCCTGGTTTTCCAGAGATACAAGTGCAGCATTCCCTCACAGAAGCCCGTGTCACTGAGCCTAAAGTCACTGAGCCTGAACAACCTAGCTTCCCCTGGCATTCCTTTCTGGGCATGTGCATAGGACTGTTTCGGAGCTTGGCTGGCTATTCAAGACGTGTCAATCAGTCAGCTGACTGTTACCCATATGAATAGAATATGTACAGGGCTAATTTATAACTTCTTTCTTTCAGATAAGGAAATAATTTGGGTCTGCCAATTTTCATGAAACTTGGAAGAATTCAACATCTTTGAGACTCCTAGCCATCTGTCAAATCTGGTTGGAAGAGACAAAAGCTACCGGAGTACAGGCACTGGCAGACCACATACAGTGACAGCATATACTTTGTTTTCTTAGATATACAAACTCTCCCCACCCTTTTCTTGGAGGGTCCCTACAGTGACTGCTGTCATTTGCTTCATCACCTTTCCATCAAACTGTATTTTGTCAGGATCTTAAACTTCACTATTTCATCAGTAAAACATACACAGGTAAAAGAGAAAAGGATCAAATCTGGTACATACTAAAAACTAGAGGAAAATATAGGAAAAAAAAGACAAAAACAAGTGAGAGAACAAAGCATGAGGGTGCTGGCAATAGTAAAGAAAAGCAGGTGGGATAGTGCATTCAATGAATGAAAGGTGCTTGCAAGCAAAGCTAGAAAATATACATAACACAGCAGGGAAATGGAGTAAATACAAAGATACAAAGGTGAGGAAGTAAATGAGAGCCAAATGGAAAAAAAAAGAAGAAGGAGACAGACAAAGCCTACATGCCAAAACTGGAATGGGACAATACAAGTAAAAATGACAGAGAATCTGTCAGAGTAAAAAAGAAATTGATTACTTAATTAAGCATTTACATAGTTCCATGCCAGAGCAGAAGGGGTCCAACTAGGTCGAAAAATTATTTTCTCTTTAGTGATAACGGAAATGTAGAAGAATGTTAAAACAGATTCCATTTGCAAAGTAGTGCCTCACTGGATTGAAAGATCTAAGGCAATTTCAACTAAATCTAAACCATTTCAGACAGATTCATGTCAAATCTGTTTTAATATCTTCTACTGACAGTTTCTACCAGACGTCTAGGCAAACTTAAACCAAGCTTTTTAACCATCTTTGTCATTAGTTAGCCACCCCAATGTTTAATATACTCTCCTTGTCACCTCTGTATGGACACAGAAAACAACAGATTGCATTCATCGTGTAAACAACTTCCTAAGGACTTGAGAACTGCTACTGCTTTCCTTCTCTACACTAAACAGACGAAATTCTTCTAAGTTTTTGCATACACACCCTCCCACCCCAAAGATTACACTTTCCAAATTTTTCCTGCTCTCTTTCTCCAAGTTCTCCCCAGCTGGCCCAGGTCTTTCTAGACATATACCCTAAGGAGGCTACAGCATTCCAGCTGATGTCTCACCAAAGAAGAATGGGCAATGCTTTTGGTTTCATATCCCGATAAAGCTCTTGCTTCTATCACAACAGCATGACACTGGTTTTCATGGTTAGCACTTCAACCAACAGGTATTTTTGTACTTTATCTAGCAAATTCTTGTCCTCTCTGTCCATTATTTCTGCTTATGGATAGTACTCGGTACTTTCTCTTCCTGATTTACACCCTATTCTCTGACTTCTCAAGATCATTTCACATTCCAAATGATCCTGTTCTTCAGAATGCTTGCAGCTCCCCTCCACCAAGATGTTGTATCCAAGTTGGGAAAGAATCACGTAGGAAGTACTTGCAGTCTGCATTGTTTCATTGTTCTTCAGTGCCATGCATAAGACACGGCTTTGCTGCTTCTGTGCTCTTTCAAAGAAAAAAAAAGAAAAGGGAGAACATTTTAAAATGCTGATCCATCTCTATTTGATTTCTCATTTTAAGCTGTATGTATTTTATTACTTTATGTTTCAGAGGGACTTGAAGTTAAATAGTAATTTTAGCCATTACATATATTATATAAATAGTTCACTTCCAAAGATTAGAGAAACAAAATGAGTTGAAAATTTGGCAGGATCATGCAATCTATTTAAAATAAGAAAAGGGAACACAACACACCACTAAACAACATGAAATTGCATCTGTGTATTCTCTAGCTTGAGGAGAAGATCTTGCCAAATTCCAAATCGAGTTCTGAGCAACTACAAACATATTCTTGTTCAGCTGGAATACGATGTATTTTGTGGCACTGCTCACATCTTAGCAGCTAGTTAAGTCTTGATGTTATATAGAACTTACACAGTCTCAGACTCCATTTTTATAAGGATTCAACAATCAAGGAAAGACTAACTTACACAACTGAGTGTGGCTACATTAAGAGTACCTGCCTTGCTCACAACCAAAAAAAATTACTGATCTGAGACAAAGCTGTGCATGACAGGATAATAAAATTAAGAAAAAAAAAAAGGAAAAAAAAAGTCTAGAAACTAATGGTAGATAAAAAACCAGCAATATCCCCAAGCTAACTGTAGCTGCTGCTCACTCAAGCAAATTCTTTCTCACCATTGTCCAAAGTGAGACATCCTAAACCATAAAAAATTTTCTTTAGGAAAAGTGATCGTTACATTTACCGGGTGTTTGCGCCCCCTAATTTAGCAATTCAACTTGAATTTTCTAACAAAGCTAAAAAACACACAGTAAAATTAACACATAAATATATTTTAAAAGCTTCATATGAAATTTTGCTGCTTATTTGAGAAAAAGGAATGCAAGAGGGACTTTTTGCTAGATTTTGCTAGACTTTTGCTTGATTTGCTAGATGTCTCTCTAAATTTCTTCTTTATGACAGATTTGCTCTCAAATACGTAATAGTTCACTATGTACAGAATTCAAAGGTCATATAAACATCCATTTTTTGCTAGAGGAAGAGTTTTAATTTCTTATCCAGGCACAGACTGGCATAATCCTAAGTGTCTTTACTCTCCTTGATGGGAGCGATGCCAGTGCAAAGCCCTTTTAGATGTATACAGTTAGCCTATAAATTGAAATAAAATTCTAACATCACCCTTCAAAAGGGGATGCTTTCCCTCATTCTGTCTTCACATGAACATTTGCAGATTTCCTGTCCTATTATGCAAAATATCAAACCTGAAACAGTCAGCTAGAGTGCAGTTACTGCAACCATGGCCTCTTTTCATTTAGCTCCATCTGAAAGCTCTTTACAGAAAGGCTCACAAATAAATATATATGTATATATGTGTTTATGTATATATGTATACATATATATATGTGTATACATATACATATATATAAAACACTGACCACCAGACCATCATAGCTACATCATAATATCACACCTTAAAGTCAGGCAAAGTCTAATCTCATAGAGGCTGTATAATCTGAAAAGATGAGAGCATTTACAAAAATTGAGAGCCCCTCAGTAGGGAAGCAGGTTTAGGAGACAGAGGTATCAATTTTGTACATGACAGTGGCACGGTGTCACTGGAGACAACCATGCTGCAAATCCAGGAGGAATAATTTTAGAGGACTCCAAATCAAATACCTTCAAAACCTTAGTCAATCTCTCAGTTGCCAAAGGCATACTCAAATAAGAGGACCTCATTTATCAAACATACTGTTTTCCAGTCAGGGCAGTTTGAAAGAACACGACCAGTCCCAAAATGATCACTTATTGTATTTTTATTTGGAAGCATAACCAGCCCCTCAACTTTAAATGTACATCTCAATGTATGATCAATACAGAAAAACAAGAAGGGGCTTCTGCTCAGGGTATGTTCTGATGAAGCACTCAGTCAAGCCTACAGGTGCAGCACCCACGAGTCCATCCCTGGCAGTGTTAAAGTCCAGGTTGGATGGGGCTCTGAGAAACCTGGTCTAGTGGAAGGTGTCTCTGGCCATGGCAGGGGGGTTGGAACTAGGTGATTTTTAAGGTCCCTTCCAAACCAAACCATTCTAAGATCTGAGAAAACCCAGAACCTGCTCCATGCCGCACTTCTGCCAGATCAGTGCTTTCCAACTTTCAGTGCTTGCACAGCCAATGCCCTGAAATCACCTCAATTTTTCATGTTTCCAGTTAGAACTTTGCTGCTGAGATTGATTGTGCAATGAAATTTTATAATGTTCAACAGCATCATCCAAAATTTGGTAACATTTCAAAGAATAAAGCCAATCTTTGCCTCTTTAATTCTTTCATATATACATTATTAGTTACTAATAAACATGCTCCAGAGCAGTTCCCAGGGTTGCTGCCAGTCCTGATTTTTAAAAAACAGTCCTGGAAATTCTTGCAGTGTGTAAAAAGCCTTTTCACACAAATATAAGTAGGGACTAGGACTCATGGAGGGCTCAAATGGAACTCTTAGTTAAATCTGGTTCCCTCATGAGAAGTATATGCTCAGCCTTCCGGACTTCTCCTTTACTTTAAAGACAGGAGGTTAAAATTAAGTTAAAGGAATAGGCAAAAGGTGCCTCACTTGTATTTACTTCTAGATTGCCCTTTGCTTCCACTTTCAATACCTTGTATCATACCAGAAAAAAAAGACATTTAGGGGACACTCCAAAAATCACTTTCTCCTGTATTCTGTGTCCTTCTCATCTCTTCTTTGAGTCAGCTTTATGTGAATTCTAGTATATTTGACTTCAGCCTGTATGTTTTTAATGAGGAAAAAAAAAGAGGGATGATGAAGTCTTTAACGTACTTCACTTTACTTCCTCAGTATAATCTTGGTGAAGACAAAATGGGGCACTTCTAAAGTAATCACATAAGAGCAGTGAGTTTTAAAATCTCCAGTTTATTAAATCTCTCTCTCTTTCTACATATATATATATATAT
>VWZT01011407.1:11434-22776 GCA_013397055.1 Pachycephala philippinensis | reverse complement strand
AAAATATATTTTATATTCAATGATATATTTTATAAAACATGTTCCATATTATACATTTATTGTGTTTTATTTTTAATTATACAAGATATCATTATTAATTAATAAGCTCACATTTTCACTAAAGCATTGTTGGACATAAATGAAGTATTTTCATACCCCCCTTTCATCTCTGATGTTGTGGGGAAGACACCAAACACTGGACATATTAAGACAGGTTTTTGTTTTACAGCTTAACCTACAGGAAGGAATGGATCCTGATGTCCCATAGATCAAAGATAATTTTCTAACAGGCTTGCTTTCTCTTTTATGTTTAACAAACCTGTACAAAAAGGGCTGGGAGTAAAAAGTCATGGGTTTTGGAGGGTCTGAGCTCTCTAAATGCAGAGTTCAAGGGATTTGTCAGGATTGATCACAAAATTGTATAGACTAGAAAGAACACATGAGGATGTGTTATTCAAAGCAGGGATTACTTCAGACTTGGATTAGTATCCTCAGGGCCCTGGCTGGTCAAGAATTAAAAAAAAGGAAATAATTCCAGGACAGAGATTTTGCCAACTCTCTGGGAGCAGTTCCAGTACTTAATCATCCTGACCTTGAAAAGGCTTCTCCTAAATACACAGATCCAGTGGAAATCTCACTTCATGCAACCTGTGTGCCCCCCATCTTTCAGCTGTGCTGCTCTGAGCCTTATTTTGTCTTCTGCATCAGGTTACTGCCTTTATGGCAATGAAAACTGAATTTAAATCACCCTTAACCTTTTCTTCTTGAGGCTAAACCAACTGAGCTGCCACAGCCTTTCCTCAGCATAAACATATCTTTGCTGGTGTCCTCTGACAAGGATTTCCAACACATTCAAATTCTTATGTTTTCCAAATGAATTCAGCACAGCAGGGCAAAAATCATGAGTCTTCATCACCACCAACTACTGAGGTAGCAGCTGCTCTGCTCAACTCAGCGTCTCTGAGTGGTGTCAAGTCTGTGCCTGTGCTTTTCAACTCCACATAAATACAATTATTCAAAGCAGAACACTGTTCGAGATTTCTTCTCTAATACATTGCTGGAAAAACATGGCAGGTTACTCCAGTTATAATGTAATGTTTTACATGTTATATCAAAACTGATTTTCTCTGTGTCTTACATGTCTGTGTAAGAATGGGTCTTGGCTTTCAAATCCCTTGAACAAGAAAAAAAAAGTTGGACTTTGTGTTTTTATGCACCATGTGTAGGTCCGAGGGCAGCAGCATCCTGAGCCCCCCCTGCAGCGCTGCCCCAGCCCTGTCCCAGCACAGGCAGGAGCTGGAGCTGCTGGAGCCAGGCCAGGGCAGGCACCAGGATGGGCAGAGGGATGGAGCAGCTCTGCTGGGAGGAAAGGCTGCGGGAGCTGGGAGTGTTCTCCTGCAGAGGAGAAGCTCTGGGCTGAGCTCAGTGCGGCCTTGCAGGGCCTGAAGGAGCTGCAGGGAACATGGAGAGAGACAATTGCCAAGGGATGGAGGGACAGGGCACAGGGAATGGCTTCCCACTGCCAGAGGGCAGGGCTGGATGGGATATTGGGAAGGAATTGTTCCCTGGGAGGGTGGGGAGGCCCTGGCACAGGGTGCCCAGAGCAGCTGTGGCTGCCCCTGGATCCCTGGCAGTGCCCAAGGCCAGGCTGGACACTGGGGCTTGGAGCAGCCTGGGACAGTGGGAGGTGTCCCTGCCCATGGCATGAGATGAGCTTTAAGTTCCCTTCCAACCCAAATCATTCTCTGAACTAAGAACCAAATTGATAACTGAGAGTAAAATATTGAATCCCAAAATATTGTACTTGGGATCCCATTGCCTATCCAGACTGTAAGGGAGCAGAGCATAAAGTCTTCTTTACTTTGGAAAAATGATTGTTTTCCTGCCCTAACTTCGCTGTTGTTCACACTGCATTTACCTGCATATTTCTGAGGTTAAACATGCTTTTATGTATGATCTGTGATGAGTTTGGGGGTGACAGTGTAATCAGCTGCTTTTCAAGACTCGAGGTTGTTCCCCTCTCCTCACAACTTTTGCAGTCCTGACAATGAATTCAATTCTCAAACTTTTGTGCTGAATCAGAACATAAATCTGTGTGTTTTCCCTCTCCTTTTATGGGGTTTTATGGGCAGGAATGCTGTTGTGAAGAATTTATGAACGTGAAATTTTCACTAACTACAGGGTTATTGCCTTTTCTAGGGGAATAAATCCAAGCTACCTCTCAGTTTAGGTACAAAGTTCTCTTCACTGTAGGATTCAGCACTGGCTGGAGCTGTCCCAGGGTCTTTATATCTGCTGGATGTTTTCAGGGTTGTAAAAGATATAAGAGGAGCCCAGGATAAATATTAACAGATCTCAAGTAATTAGGCAGAACACCTACACGAGAAGAAGAAGGCTTGCAGGCAATTATTTTCCTAAAGCAATGTAAGGCAGAGATGTATGTCAGAATTCATATTTTTATCTGTAACTTGGCAGTATTTTAGCAAATAGAACAGATTCCAGATTCCGAATATATGCTACATTACAAATATTGTGTATCAGAAGAATACGATATGATGTTTCAAAATAATGCCTTTTTTTACCTTTAAACAAGCAATAAATAATGATAATTAAAACAAACAAACAAACCAAAACAAACAAGGTAAAGACATATCTAATAAAACCATAGGGGAATTGCCACTGTTGATTATGTCTCTAAATTATTTTGAAGTCTGCATTAATGAAACTGCAAAGTGAATTAAGTACCTTCATCTGCTTCTGGAAGCTGCTCTGTCTGATCCATTAAAGAATACACATTTTCACTGCAGTAATCAGAGGTTTAAATGGGCTTAATGTAATTAGGAAAACCCTTGGAGATATATATTATCTCTTATGAAAATGGATATGCTTCCTAGATTAGAACACATTGTTTCAGCATCAGTGTAGGACTATAAAATTACAGCTCTAAGTTTCCAACTTTGTTTAGTCATGGGCACAGGCACCCTGTTGAATACAAAAAGAGGCAAATGCAGTGGAAACATATATGTACAAAAATCACACTGATTATTTAATCCCTATCAATACTCTAAAGCTTGGCTTGAGAGACGATCCACTGTTGGCACAATACTTCTAAAGAATTCTGAAAATATGACTGTGAGTGTCCCACCCCAACTTATCATGCTAAAGGAGTGTCAGTCTTTTGGGTGATAAGACATTTAAACGTCATTTTTCATGTCAAAATCCATACAAGTAAATCTGCACTTCTTTGTATGAACCTGAGCTCTTTACACAGAATGCAAACCACAATGTTCTTTTGTGAAAATCAAAATCAGAGAAGCCGAAATTTCTGACTTGCACACAAATGTGCTATAATCTACATGCAAATGTGCGTGTGTGCCCACATCCAGCCTGTGCAAGTGCTTGTAGGATTGCAGATTTCATTTCCTAAACAGGAATCTCAGCAAAGAAATTGGAAAATTTGTGTTTTCTGACTGCATCCAGCACTTTAGTTTGTCATGGCATTCACTAAATAACACTTCAAATTTGGTAATTTGTTTCATTAAGACTAATATAATGGTACCACCTATTTTTATCTTCTTGAGATACAACTGACTGAATAGCTGAAGTATGTTAATTTTAACCACAAGACATTCTGAGGTTTTAAAATTAATGTTCGTGTGGTTGGGGTTAAGCACAAACTTAAGAGCTTTACTGGGACCCGGGTCTTACTAAACTAAGCTCTTCCCCCCATGAAATGTTCCCCAAGACAGTAAAAACATGATTATTAGCTCTGTTTGATGCATGCCTTCTCCCTAGGGAGATGTTTACTGCCTCAAAAAAGGACTCGGGGTGCAGCCAAAATGCTACTCCAACGTGGAGGATCAGCCAGAAAATTGCATTTTGGCTTCAAAGCCGCTTGATCTTCCCACTCACCGTGGTTTTGTCAGGAGCAACCTGCCAGCAATGTTATCCTTCCCCCCTGAGAGGCTCAGAAGGTGTGCAGAGAAACTCTGCCAGCTGTCTGCAGCGTCAGGTGTGGATTCACCAGGAGAGCTAAAAAGGCTGGAGCCTCCTCCCTGGTGCAACCATTTGTTTGAAGCAATTTGCTCCCGTTCTGTGAGTGATTTGACATGGTAGTGGCCAGATGAGTGCTCGTTTCCTGCTGGATGTCGTCTCAGTGATTCTGTAAGGGAACACCTCGCAGAAATAAATG
Source organism: Pachycephala philippinensis (assembly GCA_013397055.1). Classification (NCBI taxonomy): domain Eukaryota; kingdom Metazoa; phylum Chordata; class Aves; order Passeriformes; genus Pachycephala; species Pachycephala philippinensis. Next base: position 18,584 of record VWZT01011407.1, on the reverse strand, counting down.
TTATTTCCTATTCCGGCCCTGACACGGCCCCTGGGTGCAGAGGGGAGTGTGCTAATTGCCGTGGAGAAGGACAGATCGCCATGGATCTCTTGATTCTTTGTCTCATGAACGCTGCTCTGCAGCGGTGATTAACACGCAGTCAATTAGCCTGAAGCCAACACCATGGGCTGCTTCGAAAATGAAGGGTTTTGATCCTAATTTTACTAAAATTTCTCCTTTGGCAACTTCAAAGTTTATTTACACTCCCTTATTTATCAGCTCGTGGTAAATATACTTTCACATACCTGAACATTTTGAGGCCAGAGTGACTTAGCAAAGCATTTTTAAATAGCTGAAAGGAACATTGTATTATAGTTTTAGGTGCCAGTGTTTTCTTTTCCTGTTATGTCTCAAACACTGCCGTAAGTGTTAAACAGTTTTTAACAACTTACGTAGGTTGTTAAAAAACTGATAATTTCTCATAACTGTGGTGGATGAGTCACGTTTCACTTGGTTCTCTTGCTTTACCCTCCATCCTTTTGAAATCTGACTATTTAGCAAGAAAACATGTAATCTTAAAGAGTCATATTTCTATGACAAAATTAGGCTTTTTTTGTTGGCTTTATTTTTAGACTAATAAAATACTGTCAAGACAGATGTGTTGCAATATCCATATCCCTGGTGCCCTCACCCTGAGACAATAAATGTCTCTGAAGCCTGACCCCAAAGCAAAGGCTTGCAGGTTCTGGAAAGCTGTGAGTCATTATGTGTGCATCAATATTTGGGTACAATATTGACTTTTTCTCTGCTTAACCTTAGAATTTTGCCTTTCTTGGAGGCGTGTTTGAATTTGTCCCTGCACTGGAAGTGCTGAGCACAAAAAGTACATTATTCATTTCTGATTTTTTGCCTCACTGTATACCCGGTTTCTCATCTTATATTTTGGGGTTTTTTCCATCTTCAAGGAGAGGATAGTAGTTTGCAAAATAACTTTTTGGATTCCTTGGCCATATGGCACTAGAAAAATTAAAAGATTTATGTAGAAAGCATCCTGTGTGGCCTGCAGTTTCTGACATGGAAAGCGAATGAGTGATGTACTGTGTTCATTTCATTGATTGACATATAAATCCTAAATATCTCTGAATCCCAGTGTAAGAGCAGTTAATTTAGTTTTAGTGGGAATTACATATTCAGAAAATGCAAGTGAGTCCTTTAGTATGTCATTAACACAGTGAAATGGTGTAATTACAATGTATAATCTTTCTTCATTTATCTCTTCTACAGTTGTCAGCATCAGAAATCCTCAGAATTTGCCTAAAATATGTAAGTCTGTGATATTTGATAGCACACTTAATCAGTGATTGCAATAGAATAGCTGCTAAAAATCCCAGTACATTTATAACATTTTTGGCAGGCAGCATAAGAATGTTTTCAGTCCTCAATATCTTTGTTTACTTAAAAACACAACTGTTCTTTCTAGTTAGGAACTAAGTAGTCTCCAGTCTGCTGTTTGAAAGTAAAATGACAACTTATATGGAGATAATTATGCAAGAATGGGAACACTGCTTAATTGAAACAATCAGTTCTAGGCAAAAATACACAATCTCAAATTTGGAAGTGACAAGATGTTACAGTACCCTGGGCTTATTGATATCTCTGTCATTTTCTCCAAATTCTTACACTGCTAAAAAGAACCATGCTCGATGAGTTTGTTCTTTAATTTTTTTTTTTATTTGGTGTTAGTTGAAGGAAAATATATAATTTTTTCTTTGATGCCATATGCTGCCTAATTGCAGAGCATATTGTATACAATGCTGTGTACAAGGATATTGGATTTGTAAAGCAGGACTCAAAGCTATCAGAAAAATATTGTACAACACACAAAGAAGAGTGCAGGATCTCATTTTGAGATAACTGCACTGGAGTTCACCTGCACAGATGTTTAACCACTTAATTAAGAGAAAGAGTCATTTATTTAGGGTTTTCCAATGACTGAAGAAGGACCTCAGTATTGCAAATGTGGTCTGAGAGTTAATCCAGCCCATCTATGCCTCAAATAAAAAATTAAAATAAAATACTGGTGTTTATAGTCCAGTTCAGCAAATGAATTGAGATTTAACTTAGCGATATGCGTGTATTGCAAAACAAAAACTCTTGCTCCTTCTAGATTATACAGCATTTCTAAGATTTATGTCTCCAAGGAAGTAGAATTTTGGGGCCTCAAAGAGACTTCTTGTATCTTGTCTTAGATCCAGTGAAAAAAGATAAAATAATAATAAAAAAATCATTATTGGATTTCACATTCCAACTAAACAAAAGACCACTCTCAATCCAGTGAATTTATCCAAAAAGGTAAACGTTAATGGATTTCAGGCCTTATTGGTAGGGAGGATATGAGCTAGGTTTAATTCTTCCCAAGTAAACTGGTTTTATTACAGACATTTAGAAACAGCAGATTTAGGATTGACTTTTCTTAATATTTCTGTAAAGTTCTCCTGGTCTTTATCTGAACTTCTGATTTGTGACTGTGGCTTTGGGCATGCAAAATGAGCTCTAACTTATATCAACATCAGTAACTAGGTATAAACAGAGTGCCTTTCCTCACTCCGCTCAACTACGCATATTTCTCAGTGTTTCACACTCAGGAATTTTGACAAAACTGTGCCAATGCTTAAACTCTGGCACTGATGCAGTTCTTAATAGCTATAACTCCTTACCTTCTTCACCACTTTTCTCAGTATTATGAAGCATGGATGGAATGGACCTCAGGAGGCTGTTTGGCCTAAAACCCACCAAAGCAGGGTCAACATAAAATGCACACCTATTTCCCCTGGGCTCTGACTAAGAGAGTCAAGAAATAACAGCATTGATTGTCCTCATGTTGTTGGTTTTTTTCCTCTCTTCTGTATTTCCAATCAGAAATCATGTCAGTAAAAAGCCTCTGTTTTCTCAGGAATGTTCTCATAGGCATTAGGAAGATGACGTTAGGTCCCCTCACACCTTTTTTCCCTCCATTTCAAAATAAAATCTACTTCCTTCAGCCTCTCCCCACACGGCAAGTGCTCAATTGCCCAACCATTTTCCTGAATGCACACCAATTTATCTACATCTTTCTTATGCTGGGAACCCAAAACATTTTGCAGTGGAGCCTGAAGAGCTGAAAATGCCACCAAAGTGCTCCTAAAATGTGCTTTTACAGCACGTATTTGGGGGTTTTGCTTTGAAGTATCACACTGCTGTTTTTCCCACTCCTTTATTTTATGGCATGCATATTGTTAAGCAGCTGTGCCAAGCTTAATTACACTGAATCTAATAGTAATAGATTATTCTTGGTCTTTTGACTGTGCACTTGCTGCTGTTTGTGAGACTGTTTTTCTGGAAGATAGCACTCTGGTGCTGTGCTATATGAAATATATATATCATTTACAGAGATGAATTATACAGTGTAACTGAAATTTGAATTATATATAAACAAATGCATAATTTATGCTTGTGAGTATCTATTCCATACACAGGATGGTTTTTGAACTTCACTTTTTCTGTAGCAGTCAGGTTTCATTAGCAGCACTCCTCCTAAAATCTAGAACTTTCCCAAAATTTTTTTGGCATTGTGACATATTGCATTAGTTTATCTTTTGCAATGTGGACAATGTTGCATATCTTGTTTATTTGCTTTGTTGCAGATTTTTAAATTGAATATTTTCACTAAACATTGCCTGATTCCTAGTAAATGTGAACATTTTAATTAATATTCATTTGCCTGTGATCCAGGTGGACAAAAAGCCTTCTGATTATACAAAACGTACTCCCCTCTGGAAACTGTAGAAAATTAGGGTAGTTATTGGGATTCTCCATACATAAAATATGTCTCATTTTGCACCTAGACTAACATTTCTTTTACAGTGAAAATATCAGAAAGCCATGCAAAAGAACAGTCGTTCCTCAATATATTTCCTCATAATTAGAATACATGACAAATATCTGGATTTGTCTAATATTTTCTGAAGCAGGACATGTAAAACCCATAGGCCTTCTGCTGGAGAATAATCAGGTTGCCACAAACTGGAACATTTTAAACTGCAGGAATCTTTTAGGCATGACAGAAATTTGGAAAAAAAAACATATTTAAGGAATATCCTTTTCCCTGGAAGGTAACGCAATGGAAATATTTAGATTGGTCTCATAAACTTGTGTCAGCCATGTAAGCACTGCACAGCTTTAATTAATGCTAATTTTATACTGGGACTCTAGATTCCTTTTCCTAAAATACTTTTTCTCTTGGATTGGAGAAATCACTAATTTGGTACAATCTGGCACTCTCTTTTTTACGAGTTAATTCCTTATAATCCCATTGGATTCATGGTAGTGCATAACACAAATGATCCTCTTAACATCAAGAGAACCACTGGCACAAGAACCCTGGCAGTTTTAGGAAATGAATCTCCATCCCTCCTAATCTTTTTTTCCTTCCTCCTTTTTTTTTTCTTCTTTCTTCTGAAATCTATGGGAATTTGACTGAATCAGAGGGAAGTATCCTTTTGTATCCTCACTGAAATTTGTGCCTTTTCAGCAAGACACATACTGCACCTGAGAGTATAATTACATTTGTCATGATCTCCCTGCCTGATCTCTCTCCCCCTTGAAACACCTCTGAAATCATTTGTGATTTTGCTAATTTCTACCATCTCCCTTAACAAAAAACTGCCCTCTTCTTTGAGCATAGAAGAAACTTCAGAAAAATCTTCCTCCAGCAACCCAATAAATGTTTTCCCAAATGATTTTTTACAAACCATACGAAAATATCAAATAGCCTTCTTTCATTTCGATTGATAGTAACTCTTGTCACGTCCTGCTCTTAGAACTCAACCGCAATTGATGACATTCTAGTTTAAACTATCTAGTTAATGAATAACTTGTTGATTAATTAGGCACCATGTTTTTAATTTCTTTAATCTTCCCTATTTTTAAACCAACTGGAGAAAAAAAAGGAAAATGAAATAAAAGGCAGTTCAATGTCTCACATAGCATTTCAGAATAAGTATGTCAAACCAGTAATTTTCAAAATTTAAAACCCCAAAAACCATTTTAAGTCACTCCAGCCAATAATCTATTTGTTAAGATACAGTGGTTAAGTATAACGTATCTCTGTTATATATGATGTAAACTGGAATATCAGATGTTTGTGTCACTTTTGAATGGGCTTCAGAATTTCACAAAAGCATCCAGCAACAGAAATTAGAATTTTGCCTGCAGATCTTGTCAGGCTGAAAGTTGCTTATACAATGTTTATAATGTTTCTGTCACCAAAGGGCAATATAAATGTTTCTAAAGTATAGAAATTAAAATATAAATACTTTTATTTATATTTAAACAAACACTGTTTCACTTAATTATACAATAACTTAATAAGACCTAAGTAATTTTTGAGTATTGCTCTATTAATTTAGGTTTTTAATTTTCATTGTCATAACTTTTAAGGCTGACACTAAAATTTGTGGGTTTCAGATAAAAAAATAATTTGAAAAAAGGTAACGCAAAATGTCCAGAACTGTACCACACACACAAAACTTGGCCTCTGAAATCCACTCCACCTCCTCATTTCAAACATATTGATGTAAATTTTTAACATAATTTATGAACTATCTATAACCTTATGTATTGCTTATTCCACTGGTAATTAATGTTTATCTTTTATACAAAATAATGGTAATTCCAGAGACTGACATAATCTGTGATGGATTTTGCCACACACTTGAAGCAAACTGTCTTGATTTTTTTTTTTGTTTTTTAAATGTCTCTCTAACTTTCTCCTTTCCACTGCCACACTTCCACTTTTCCTTTATTTCTGCACTAAACTAACCAGAAACAGAACACTATCAAGAATTTCTCTTTATTCAGTGCAGGGCTGCCTTAGGACACTGGGTTAAATTGTAGCTCGGCGGGGAGTCAGCCAAATGTGACACCTTTGGCAAACCAGGGGAAAGCAGGATCAGAGCCCAGCATCCTGGGGGAATAAAGACTGGGAATAAATCTTTTGCAGCTACACGTTTTTACAGAGAGAAACAAATCTGCGGGGATATGTTTGTTTAGAGTTACTCAAACTTGCCTTTCGTGGTCCTCCCCCCTTTTCAGGTATTTGAAACAAGCTCAACTAGTAGAAAATCCTCTTTTTCTTCTAGGTCTTTAATAACTTCAGTGAATGTTCCTAACAGTCTTTCCCTCACCTTCCTTCTCCTTCCCCTGTTTTCTCTCTGTCTTTCCTTTTCTCTTTCATCCTTTTTTTAAATTCTTTCTTAATGGCAGTAAGGACACCAAATATTCACTGCTCAATGGTCAAACACTGTGTATGAACTCATGCAGAAATAAAAATGATTATGTTAAAACACAAAGAGTAATTCAATTAATAAACAATTAAATAAAACACTTTTGCACTGTGAGAGTGACCAAGAACTGTAACAGAAAGGCTGTGAATTTTCCATCCCTGGAAACTTCCAAAAGGCATCTGGACATGGTAATGAAAGATGGGAAAGATGGACAGAACCAAGCAAGGATGTGTATGGTGTGAAGGTTTATGTGTATGACAGGGTTTTAGATACAGGAACTTCCATTTCATAGTAGCTTGGACTTTAACAACACAATTATTATCATTCATGAGAGAGTAAAATGATGCAGTTTACTTCATGGAGATGACATCACAGTAAAAGAAAATGTGGTTATGTGACAACTCTTGAGCCTTTTGAATTAATATGGTGGTACTATGAACAACAACCATTCATAGCTGAATCACTTTGATGCCTTAGGTTTTAGCTTTTATATGTTTCAAATCCTGCATTCCCAGTGTGTAACTCTGCAGTGTCCTGCAGCCTGGGAGCTGCTGCTCTCTCATGCTGAGACAGACAGAACAAAGCCTCTCCAGGCTGCTCTCCAAGGACACCCAGCCCGGCCTAGGCCCAAAATGTGTAACCCAGCATCTTGAGAAGGGGGGCAAGCTGAGGGGAAATTCCATCATTAGCTAAAGTTTAATTGGTGAAATTGGGTTGAGATGCAAATGGAGCAAAGCTATAAAAGTGTGAAGAACTCGTGACTCGGGGTCCATCTTGGGTGCAGCCTTTGGCCTGCCCAGGGTGTGCCTCTGAAGGCCTTTCAAATAAATATCCACCTTTATTCCCTT
>VWZT01011405.1:0-33053 GCA_013397055.1 Pachycephala philippinensis | reverse complement strand
TTTGTTTGTCTGTGGGAGAAGTAAGAGTTTCAAGTCCTTCTGATTCTCAATAAAGCTGTTGCAGAACGTGTCAGACGTGCAGTCACTTCTGTGGAGGAGAGGTTTCAAATGTGGCATGAATACAAAGAAAAAGTAGGGACCCAAATGTTTTTATTGAGGAAAGCTTTGTATTCCTGTATCTTTTTGTGCATTGTAGGTTACTCAGAACATGCTTATGCTGAAGGCTGGTGTTGCTTTCCATGTAAATGTGATGAAGGCTTTTAGAGTACTTGCATCACTGCATATAAATCCTTGATCTGGTATAGCATACTTCTGATTGGGAGGACAAATAAATGAGGTGGGTATGAGTATGTAAACTATTGATGTATAAAGATGTGCTGCTACTCATTTAGGTAAGAATATTTCTGTCTGAACGTTGATGGAACTTCTAAGTGAAGACAAATCCTACCATTTACTTCAATTGGATGGGGGAAATCTTTAAAGAAAAAAGGTAGTTCTTTGTTCACGTGTGACATTTGATTTCAGTGGTACTAACCAACAATCCTTGGTCTCTTAGTCCTTTACTTCTTTCATATCCATAACTAACTGTTCCTTAAGAGAGACAATCACCTACCTTTAATGATATTACATTTATAACCTTAAAAGCGTGAATGCAGCTGATGCAGACATTACGCTATTTTCTGCAGAAAACCTGAAATAATGGTGCTGGGTTATATCATGCCTTATTAGCAGTGGGGTCCTTAACTCTCAGATACAGCACAGAAGTCTGGATGCTAACAACAGCTTCCTTACTGATTAATTTGAAATAGCTAACTTGCTTTTGTTTGTTTTTTTTTCCAAAATAATCCTTAGTGGAGGGAAGGTATAAATACCTAATCAGCTGCCAACATCTTCATCTTCCCTCAGAGTTATTTTGTGTCTTAATCAAACCAGTGCATCATTCACATAGCTAAGCTTTGCATTTATATGCAAGAGTATGGTCAGAGCAGGCTTGAGGTAGAGGAGAAATGTGAATTATAACTTCAAGACCTTCCCGTCTTTAACAGTATCTGAACTGCAAGGCACATGCAACTGAGCTCGTATTTAGGTGTTTTAAGTGTCATTTACAATTGCTGGATGTTCTTGCTCTTCTGATGACCACAACATTCACTCTGACACTAAAACACACATTCTGTATGTGTGTATCTATATCAACACCTCTACTTGTTTTTTGCAATTTAACTTACAAGGCTGACATCAGCTTCTGTGCAGTTCAGTCCGAGAAGATGCCTGTTCAATGTGCTGTTATAAAGACCTTAACAGAATTATTGTGATGGGCATAGCAAGAAGCATGAGTTTTGGGAGAGGCACAAAGTAGGCATTCGGAAGGCTTACCAGCAGAGGGAAGGTAGCAGAGTATTCTGCCTGTTTAAAAAAAACCAAAAGCAACCTCAAAAGCAAACCAAAACCCAACTTTCTTTTTTTATTTTAGAAGGAAGGTGGCTACATGCTGTGTAGAGTGAAGTTGTCAGAAGGAACTTGCTCTGGGCTCTTTACTGGAGCTGTGGCTGAATGCCTTGATTTTTGCAAAGTCTTTTTAACAACAGGGAATGGAAGGTGCCTGGGAGGCACTGTGCCAATAGTGATTGTCATCTTTGTGTGGGTTGTGGGTAAAACATATGGGGAGATGTTTTCAGATTATTAATAATAAAGTTACTACATACAATATTTGGTGCAATGGGATGGTATTTAGATTCAGTGGGAGCTGAAGCAATCCCATCTTCTGCTATTTGCCTTTCAGCCCAGCAAACTACAATCCATCTAGCCAGTCTGTCCTCTGAGCACCCTTGGAAGAGCAGCCTGGGAGTTAACAGGCATAATTCTACTGGGTAGCAAACACTGTGGATTAAAAATATTTGTATTATGACACATTATCTCCCCTTCCTTCTTTCCTGCCCCTGTGTACACACAGTCTCTAACTTCCCATGTTTTGTAGGCAATAAATTACCTGTGTTTTTCCACTAGCAATATCAAGGCACTCCTCACTGACACGTCTCCATTTTAGAGGCTCTAATTTCCTTTCCTCTTGGGTGAGAGAATTAGTAGGTGTGTAATTGAACTCAGAATAGTTGTTTCCAACTTGCATGAGATAGTTGCTCCTTATTTCTGACATAGATAAAGTTTTGTGTTCTCAAATGTCTTTGTTATTTTAACTGGAGTAGTTAATATAACTACTTCTGCAAGATAGTGCTTCATGTATATTGTTTGCATTAAGCAAAACCTCTGTTTGCCTTTTCCGAGTGTTAGCCCAGTGGGACTGGAGTCCCTCTGGAGCAATAACATCTGTTTTCTAGGTCTTGTCTGTTTACAGTATGATCTCTGACTAAGTTTGCAATTTAACCTGGTTAAACATTGTGTTCACCTGGTCATTTTTCTAATCCTGGTGGGCTCAGGGTGAAAAAGTATTAAGAATTTGCCTTGGAAGGCTCAGCGAAACTTTTGAGATCCTTGTATAGGGAAAGATGGAGAGAGTTGTATGTATAGCTTATCAAAATTCGTGGTGTGATGTTTAGTTATTGGTGTCTTAAAAATAGATAAATACCAGAGTTCTTTATTGTCTTTCAATTTGTAGACCCCTGATGGACTTCCTACTGAAGAGGTTATGCCCTTTTACAGTAAATTTAAGAGTGCTGAAACAGTTTTGTAATCCTTAATTATTTTTCTTAGCACTTTTAAGAAATAATTCAGGAAATTCTGAGGCCTGTAGGCTCTCAGCTGAAAATCAGTGGTTTAGCAAGTTCCATGCTGAATCTGGAAAAACATATTTTTTCAGTTCTGGAGCATCATGTTGCTCTGAAATAGTAGTAAACAGAAGGCATTTTTCAGTTAAAAAAAAACCATAAACAAAACACAAGTAGATCTAATTGCTTACCCTCAGACATGTCCTTAAAATTAATAAATAAATGAAAGTAGCTTATACAAATGTCAGCATTGTCTTTTAATCTGGATACTTAAACAAAAACTTTGGAAGTAATGAGTAAATTACGAAGTTAAATGCTTTAGCTGAGAATATGCTCTTACAGTCTTAGCAGAACTGTCTCTGTGAGACCAAAATGCTCACCCAATATTCCTTGGCAGTGTCCCAAAACAGCATGCAAAGGTGGGGACTCTGATCTCTTAAAATACTGCCTATGACTCAGATAAGTTCATAGCCAACACACGCTGGAAAGTATGGAAAGAAAGAGGGACAAATGTGAAATGCAGACAAAAGAATAATCATGCTTGTGGAAGCAGGACTAAACCCTGATACTTGTCAGTCCGCAGTTCCTGCTTTTTTTGCCAGCAGTTGCTGATTTTTTTTCCTGTTATCCTATAATGCAATTGAAATGGTCCAATCCTGGGCTGTGTTGCATTATGTTAATAAATTTGGAATAGGAACTTGCAGCACTTCTTTACTTTGTTCTCTTGTAAATCCTTTTCTTCGTAAGAAGAGTGGAGTGGCACTTTTGATGTGATATTGGTGAAACTATATAGCTGGTATTTGACTGCGGAGCCTTGGCGCTTGATAGCACATTAATGTCGTTTCACTTCCTTGAATATTCCTATTGAAGCAGAGGTGGTATTAATACTGCTTTTTGTAATTTTGGTTCATATGTATTGCCTTGGTTCTCTAGCTTATCAGTCTGTGAGCTTTCTTTTTGCCTTGTATTTTTGAAGGCAGAAAAATAACACTTCCAACTTCATTATTCGTGTTCAGAGGCCTGTCAACCTGTGATGTGAGGGCGCTGTGTTCCCTTGGCTCAGTCGGACTGGGGTGTGTACACAGGAGTCACTTGGACTGCTGTTGCAGAAAGCTTGTGCAATAAAGGTATTTGCTCTTCAGATGCCAGTGTTTACCCCTGGAAAGTAACGCAGCCTTTGTCTGTGTATGGCAGCAGTCACCTGACTAATGGGCACAAGCTCCTGCCAGGCTGAGCAGGAACAACAAACGCCTGCTGCTGCCACTGCCCATCAAAATAACACTGAGCATGAAACAGAGTTGTGTGTTTGGATATTTGGAACACTGAGGGGAAGCTAGAGGGATGTTTTCCACAAATCTGTAGGAGGCGAGGCTGTAAGAGTTGTGGCCTGCTGTGCAGTGTTTGTCTTCATTGTAGATGTTAAAGAATTTCTAGAATGAAGTAATGTAAGGTTTTGGACAGACTTTGGGCTTTTTGCTGTGGATTCTGGAGGCCAGCAATTCCAGGCTGAAAAACTCTAAAACTGTGTAGGTTTTCTCTGTTTCGCTGCAGAAACCCTAAGTTCTTTCAAAATATATGTCTGCTCTGTCGTTGATCAGTCACAGGTAATAACCAACAATGGTTACATTCTGCATGGGAAGTATTTCCTGTCAGAGTGGGTCTGGGCTGGGTAAGTAACTGAGATGTCATGGGGATTCTTTGCTTTAACTATGACAGCCTTTCCTTCTGTCTTACAATGTTCTCTCTCCTCGTGCCACCAAGAAGGGAAGGATAGTTTCATAGACAAATGTGTTGTCAGCAGCAAATAATAATTTTGCAGCAAGAAGATGTTTTAGGGTTTTTCTACATAGGAGTTATTGAAGAGAAAAAATAATGTGAATTTAAAGCCAAATCACCCTTTGGAAATGACTTGGAGCAGATGAGATCATCAGATTCTTAAAAATTAGGTTGCCCTCCAGCTTTTCAGCTGCTTGTCATGGGTTCAGAAGAAATTACTCTAATCCTGAACTGTAACCATTTCTTTATCAAAGGCTTCTACCAGAGCAAGGTCATTCATTGTTCTTCCTTAATTTCTGTCTTTCCTCAGGGTGCAGTTTTAATGTTTCTGTATTCAAAAGGTCAGAAGTTACTGTCTTATTCATTATTTTGTGCGGCAGTGAATGCTTCAGCTGATACTTGTCTAGAATGACCAGGCTAGTTGGGAATTGCTGATGAGCTGACTGAAAAGGTTGAAAGCTCCTCTTCCTAGAACTGGAGTCTTGCTTTTGTTTTTTCATTTGTGCTTCATAATGGGTAAATCATGAGGACTAAAAGAGTTTCTTAAATTATTTTTGTGATCATTTTCACTATACACAAGTGAAGCTTTAAATTCATTCTCCCCCTTTCTTGCTAGTCTTATTAGAGATTCTGCATCTTTCTTGGACGTAATTTATTATGAAAATGAACATCAGGAAAGCTGGTCAAGACATGGCAGGCACTTCTATTAATATTAATTTTAAGTTAATTTCAAAATCAGTTAGTGAAATAGCTTTAACTGGCTAACTAAAATCCCTTCTGCTTAGCAGGGAATGTGAAAGTTTACAGGTTATTAGGGCATTGCCTTTTAATGAATTCCCTTACACCACAGTCTTCTAATTTAGGCAAACTATAACATTTTAACCTAAAGAGAATATTAACAAACAGGAGAAACCTCAACTAACAGAACTGTAAGCATCTCATCATCAGTGACTGTCAGCGGGTGCCTTGTCCCCCTGTGCTTCGTATTCATCTTGATTAATACAGATCAGTGCGGGGAATTTGGTAGGAAACTGTTAACATCCATAATAGAGCCAATTAAAATGTTTTATTAATAGGAACTGTAGACTAAATGACATATATTTGACTTGACTTGGGTTACAGAACAAATGAAAAATGAAGGGCTTTGTTTGCCACAGTGCATATAATGTAGCCATTTTATATTTTATACAGTTGTTATATAACATTTCTATTTGATTTGTTAGCGTTTTATGTTGTTCACCAGTCTGCACAACTATGTTACTGTTAAGTGCAAGCATTTAGAATTCTTAAGGGACGAATCTTCAGATGCATTAACACAACTCCTACTTAAATGAAAACTTTATTTTGTAATTAAGTCTAGAGTTTCCTTCATCATGTTTTTAAGATCACTTCTAGAAACTATTTCTGACCTTCAGAATTGTAAATGAATTTTTGGGGGTGTTTTGTGGGCTTTGTTTTGTTTCCACAATGAAATTAATAGGGTTTACTGTACCTCTTACCCAAAATACAAGGCAGGTGTTTACTAGGAAGGAGAATTTTGAGTCAGCAGTGACTTAGTGGACTTGAGTATAGAACAATACTATTTGATAATATCAAAACACGTCTCCATCTTCATATGGTTTGCTGATTGCACAAATAAATTGAAAATGTTTCTGTCTTTGTGATATCCTTGGTTGCTGCAGCCACTAGGATGCTTAAGGCTGATTGTTGGGTTTTTTTATTGAAAAAAACCCTGTAGTGTTTCTTCATGTGCCTGCAATCGCTTATTTTTCTATTCAGTTTTCTGTAGCTGGAATAGGTTTCACCTAGAGCAAAAATGAAAAGTGTTATGTTTTCCTTCTTTAAACCAAACGCCTTGAGGATTTCATTTCCTGATCTACTTCAAAAATATGTTTATTATTTCACAAGACAAAAGCAAGGATGTTATCACTTAGTCCTGACACGTAAGTGTCTGAGCAAGTCAGAGTGGGGGGATGTACCACACATCATGACCTGTAATTCTCATTTCTCAGTAATTTCAAGCTGTTCTTGAGAGTACTGTATCCGCACATGCCTAGCAACATGGCCACTCAGCTTTTTAAAACCTCTTTTCCCATGTGATCTTAGTCATTTCCTTCTTTCCCAGATGAGTTCTTTTACTTTTCATTGTTGTTGATTTAGAAGTTGTTCTTTAGCTTAAATAAATAGCAGTTAACTGTTTTTTCCCCAATTTCTTCTGATATTTGATAATTTTAATGGAAAATGGAAAGAGAATTATTTTTTTAAAAAATTATCAACCTCCTGCCACTAAAGTAGCAGTTTATCATGTAGAATAAAAAAAGGGACTGATGGGGAAAAATGGTGTAATAACTCAGGGGGGCTCTGTTTTAGTTCAGTAATAATTCTCATTTAGATCTGTGTGTAACTCCAGCTGCTCAGCTGTTGTACAGAACACAGCAGTATTATCTGGTGTTGCTTCCATCAGAATTCAGAGGTCCTCAGGCTGCTTTTTTTGTACCTATGGTCCTCCCAGTTTTGCGAATTATTTGTTTAGCAGCCTTCCAAGAGATCACGCTTCCTGTGGGTACATTCTTCCCAAGAACATGGCGGGGAGATGCTGGGAGCAGAGCAAGGGCTGTTCAGGAGGTGCCTAAGTAGGGTTTGTAGAAGGGAGAGGGTTTGAATGAGGGGTTTTTTATGGAGGAAGGCTTTTTTTTATTTGTTTGTTTTGTCAGGAACCACTGTGCCATGTTACAGTTTCTCAGTGAGGGCTTGAGATGAAGCAGTTCTATTTGAAGAATGTGTGGGGTTGTTACTAGCAACTCCTTTTGTCTCTCTGAAGACTTTATGATCCATCTTCTGTTGCAGAATTTGTGCCACTTCTATGTTCAAACAGGTCTCAGACCACTGGGTTTTAAACTGTAGTTGTAACGTGACCTATGAATGTTGTTCTGAGCAAGCAGCAGTAACCCAGCTCTACACCAGGCTTGAAATGTGTAGGTTTCCAGCAGTTTTATTTATTCTTTCCTAAACAAAAGGTGCTGTTGATCACTATTCAGACCTTGTGTGTATCTGTAAATGTGTAGGTATATAAAAAATGCATGCATGTTCACATGGTTGTCTCTGTCTCTTCTAAGAGTAAGACAGATCCATGGGAAGATAGAAAGCCAGCAAAGAATTAATTTTGTTTAAATTGGGAAAGATTAGATATGAAACCATGAGGAGGAGATCTATTCCAAATACCACATTAGAGGAGTGAACAACACAGGTGGAAGGAGAGGATATAAGAGTAATATAATTGCATTAAAGAATATGGGTTTTTTCCTCCTTCGTACTTCTAATGACTCTTCTTCCATCCCGGATCTGTATCTGCTATGGGTGGTAGTTTGGGGCCCTCTGAGTGAGGGAGAGGTGTCAGTAGGGGAACTTCTTTTCTCTCAAATATCCAACACATAAAAAGTGCAAGAACCACTTTGTTAAAGCTGTCGTTCTTCAGTGTGTGCTGTTTGATAGACAGGGGCTGTACATGACATCTCATAGTGGTAGAAGGCAAATATAAAAATAGGAATATTTTTAATGCTGATTTGATCCAGTGGAGGAAACATTGCTTGGATGTAAAAAAAAAAAAGATGTTTTTTGTCTTTCATGCCAGCTCTATGTGGCCACTGAAGCCATCCTCATCGCATTAGTGGGTGCAACTCCTCCCTACCACTGGGATCTCCAAGGGCTCCCAGCTAATCAGAGCCATGGCAACCATTCAGTGAGCGAGCAGAGAGCTTTTGGGGAATGGCTCCTGACTGCCAATGGCAGCGAGGTGCGTAAGCACGTACACTTTGGCAGCAGCTTCACATCCATAGTCTCTGAGGTAAGTCTGAAATGTGTTTTGCAACCTCGTGTGTGAGTAGTAAATCTTACTGAGATGGTTCTGGGGGACTCGTTGTACTGCTTTTCTCTTGCATACTAATGCATGTTTTGATTAGCAAATGAAACACGTGCTACCTCCAGTTAAAGGTAATGTGCTCCTGTCTTTACTGGCAGAAAAAGCTAGCTTTATATTGCTGTGCAGATCTTGACCAGTGTTCTGCTCCAAAACTTCCCACCTTTTCTGTGTAGAAGTTACATATTAAATCCTGCAGCCTGGTTCCACGTTGGAGCTGGAATCATGACATTCATTTTACTAACGTGTTTAAAATCCTTTATGGACCCTGAGCTCTTTCTGGCCACCTCTTGCAATTCCCCTGCTGAGCTCCAGTGCATATACTGCATCCATCATGCACTTAGCAAGCACTGGAGGAAGTGGCTCCTGCAGTCTTTGCAACTCCAGATCTGAGAACATGGGCAGTGGGGAGTCAGGTGGACGAAGCAGCTCCCTCACATTCTATTCCAAAACAAGCTTTAGCTTCGTTGCCACGGCCTCTGTGTTTTTTAAGCAATTTCTCTCATGGTCTAGCCACAGTCCCTACAGGAATGATTCCAGACTCTGCATTGATGTGTGCAACACCTGCCCTTCCTGGGGCTGTCAGTATCTGTTAATGTCAAATTGTTCTGTACAACGGCCCTGAGTGCATTGGTTACAAGGCCTGAACGTAGAGCTGAACTGTGGAGTCAAGTGTAGTACCACTTGATAGTTCATGGCTATTGTCCAGAGGTATTACTGCTATCCAAAATACTCCTGTAAAGCACTTTATTGGTTAGGAGCATATTAATAAAAATGGCCAGCTTTGGAATAGTACCAAGCCATTGTGTACAAAAGGCATTGCTTCTTATTCTGGCAGTAAAGAGGATATGAGTACTTATGATGCCATTTAAATTAAAATTTTAATGGATGGTGGATTTCTTAAACGTTATTTAAAACTCATGTTTTTAAATTTTCTCTGGGGTTTTTCTTTTTTGTTTTTTTAACTTACCCAAGAATCTTTTACTCTCTTAAACTTGACAAATCAGACATGCTTGTAGAGCCTAGCATATGACATAGATTTTATACAGATTTTTATACATTTTGGTTGCATAAATAAGAAATGCAGGTAAAAAACAAAGCCTGCTTGAGCAGTAAAAAACCCTAAAAAACCTCCCCAACCAAAACAAGCAAAAATCCCCAAACCCAAGGCAACTTGTGTAGCTTCTGCTTTCTAATTCTTTAGCATGCGTTTTGGTAAAGGCCCATTTTAATAAAATCTTCTTACCTCTTCTGTTTTCTTCTATTAAAATACAGTTTTTATGAATTTGTTAGCTGAATATTTGGTATATTTGGAAGTTATGTGCTAAGCACAAAGATTTTGAGAGAGAACATACATATTTGGGGAATATTTCACGACTAATTCGTTATTAATCTAATTTCATTATTGATTGTAAAGAAGTTTTTTCTTACCTTTGAGGAGGATGTGTCAATGCTTAACCTTGTGGAATCACTGATAACATGACCATTAAAAATTTACACTGAAAAATATTCTGATGTAAAAAGCTTGATTTGTGAATAAGCATATATGCGGCATGTTTTTATGTAGAAGAGAAAAGCCTTGAGCTTTCTAAAGTGCTTAGGTGTTGAGATAAATTTTCAGAACAAATTTTCTCTGCAACCAAATTATCGCTTAGTCCCTGAATGATTCAGAAAGCATCTCATGTGAACAGTTTTCATGTTGGCAGCTTTTTAAATTTTTATACCAAAAGTTAGGGCATGATTCTTGTAGCTGTTATAAAACAAACTGACCGTGTTGTTTCAGGATAAAATTAATCTCATATGCAATTATTTTACAAATGTATTTTTCTGAGAATTGTTTTTAATGTCTGCAGAATCTTCAAAAGCTGATTTATGGTCATGTGGTTGGTTTCAGTTGAATTTTGTCAGTTTTGGTGCTTTATAGGTGCATTTCCTACTGTATTAGTAACCACCTCCCTGTTAAAGTAACAATTCAAAATGAAGCAGATATAAAAAATAAGCAAGTTATTTTCTTGGAGCTTATGAATGATGTTTTGTTAGCATCCTAATCTTTGTGAGGTTTAATTGCATGGCTCTGTTCTCATAATGAGGTAGTTTATAACTGAGCTTTGAAATAATATAAGCTTTGCTAGAAAGGATATTTAATGGGATTTTGGTAGAGGAAGAGGAGATTATGAGGAGAAGATTAGAGTGTTATTGCAGGGATAATGACATAATCACCAGCTTACCAGCACAGGAAGAAGAGTTGGTTGTCACTAAAAGGAAACATTATCTCAAGGTGCAAGAGGAATAGAAAAAGAAAAGAACAGAAGATGTGTAGTGTTTAGAATACAAAAGGAAATAACTTTAGAACAATGAGAGCATGGCATATTTTCATTCTACACTTCTGAGGGACAAAGAATTTTGTCAGGTTCAACTTGAGACATTAAGTCTGTAAGAATCAAACATTTCAAGGTCACTTTGTATTTGGAATTGAAAAGAACTGGAAATGACAAAGTACAATGTAAAAAAGATGTGTGTGCAGAAAACCTGACTAACCTGTCTAATGCTACCAAAGTATTGCTCAGGGACAAAACAGTTCTTAAAGAGGAGCATGTGCAGGATTATCTTCAGACATAAACCGCAACTATTTTTTCACATTGTGTGCCTACACACTGCAGTGACACATATCAGTAAGTAGAACTGGAGTCTGTTTAGGTTAATAGCTTTATGTGAAAGAAGGCAGAAAAGGGAAAGTGGGAGAAAGCTGCAAAAATTAGAGTATTGTGAGGAATCTGTTCTTGATTTCAGAATCAAAGACTGCGTTTGATTTGGGAGAACTGTGCAGTTGTTAGTATCCTGTGGTGAGTGTGGGAGACAGCAGTGGGGACTGGTGATTTACTGAATATGATGCTTAGGAGATTTATGCAGAGTTTGATCTTCTTTAAAATATGTATCATCCCCTCCAACAATTAGCTGTTGGTGAATTGTTTGGATTCTGATTAATTTGCCTTTTTGTTGGTTTGTTGTTTCTCTTTTTTTCTTCCCCCTCCATCCAGTGGTTTTTAATTGGCAGTGCATCATACAAAGTCAGTGCTGCCAGTTCTTTCTACTTCAGTGGTGTGTTTGTTGGAGCCATCTCCTTTGGCCAGCTCTCGGATCGCTTTGGGAGGAAGAAAGTCTATCTCACAGGTAACCACTGCCACTCGACAGAATGAGAGGTGTCGTGTCCCTGAAGATCAGTGGCAAAAGCCCAGTTTCTGCCGAGAGTTTGATATGCAGCTGTAAATCACGTGCTATGATTTTGTTTGTTTTGGCATTCCAATATACTTGTGCCCTATAAGTTGAGACAAGGAATTAATATTTCACTATTCAGTTACCATTTGAATATCTGCGAGGTGTTCTGGCTTTGTGAGTCATGCCATATAAAGGCTTTCACTCATGCCGCATTGTGCTTGTGGGATCTCTGCAAGTTGCAATTATTATTTTTAGAAGTTTTTTAACAGCGTTCTTACATGTATAACCTGTTAGGAATTTGTTGCACCTTTTCTCTCCTGTCTGCATGGTTTAATTTTTACGTATTTTTGATCCTCATACTGTTTTGAAGCTCATAAGCTTTCTAGCTGTCCCTGGATCAAACAACATTTGAAACTGCATGTTTCGTGTATGTATAAAGTTGTGTGTCAATGGATGAGCATGCAGAGTTTAAAAAATGTTTTAAGTTTCTTGTTTTTCTTTTAAGGATCAACCCTCATTCAAAACACATAAAGGTGAGCCTGCTGTGCAGTGCAAACCCACCATGTATTGTCCCCTGGCAATGTTTCTCTTCTCTGGTTTCTATACACTGGTCCCTGAAAATGAGGAGAGATATTTGGTCACATATTTAAGCTGTGACTTCTGTATCAGGGATAAATATAAAGCCATCTTTAATGGGAGTCAGACAATGGTTCTGCGTGTATAAAAAAATTGTCTGCCATGAACTGAATTTAAAGGTGCAACTGTGTATCAAAAAAACACTCCTTTTGTGTCCCCTCCGTTTTGATACTGACTCTAGGTATTTACATTTCTTTCCAAACCAGTGGTGGTGGTGTTGACTGTGATGGCTTAGGACAGATGCCAATCGGCATCAAGTAAAGATACCAGTAAATGCTTCTGTTCCTTTAAGTACCCTTCTAAAATGAGACTTTTTGCCTTATTTTCCAGGTTTTGCGCTTGACATCTTGTTTGCCATCGCAAACGGATTCTCACCCTCGTATGAGTTCTTTGCCGCTTCTCGGTTCTTGGTAGGGATGATGAATGGTGGGATGTCACTGGTTGCCTTTGTTCTCCTGAATGAGTGTGTGGGTACAGCCTACTGGGCATTAGCAGGTAAAGTGCCTTTGTTGTCAGAATTCGTAGATTTCAGTCTCACACACCACTTGAGGCAAACAAAGCTTACACCATAGCAGTTGCAAATTCAGCTCCACTTGAGTATATCTGTGATCACAGTCTTTGAACTCTGCTTGTTTAATATGAGCCATGGACAAGCAGAGTAGATGACGTGGGGCAATTCAAATCTCTGCATCACTCAAGCTGGCAAAGATCCAGCTGAAACATCTCACATGAATGTTACCCAGCTAAATACTCAGTTGAGGTTTGTCACAGCTGAGCTCTATCAATCAGAATGTTGGACTCTGCTAAACAGAACTAAGTGTTCATATGCTAAATATCAATTCTTTCCTTCCTGGCAGTTCTTAAAAAATCAAAAGTGTGTTTTATATCATAGGAGGATAAGGCAACTGTTGCTTATATGTTTAAAAAAAAAAAAAAAGTTGTCCCATGCAGTAATTGCTCTTAGAATTTAGAAGATACAGACTCCCTTAACTGTTTTGGTTGCTAATGTTGGACCTGTCCTTCACATATGATGTGTGTAACCTTTACTGCTACAGCTCCAGGGCCTGACTTACAAAGCCCAAGAAGTGCTATGCTGAGACTGTTTTAAAACAGGGTATTTTACAAATCATGAGAGCTGCAAATGAATACTACATATTCCTAAAACTTCCAGTTTTTCAATGTTTTGTATTTGTTTTTACACATAGAAAGCTGCTTACTTGTGGTGCATACATATGCATACTTATGTTTGGAATTAGAAGACTTAATTGTTCATAGGGCGTTGTTGGGGGTGGAGGATGTAGAAGAGCACTTTTTGGGCTTTTACTGATCTTTGCAATTAGATGTAATACTTCTGCTCTGCATGAGTGAAGGACAGGGTATTCTTTGATCAAAGAGCTGTGGTTTTGCCTGAATTGCTGAATGATTTTTTTGTTAATGAAGAGTTAGTTCTTGTCTGATCCCATGCGTTTAGATTTACTAATGTTTCTTACAGAAGTGATAATGTTTTGTTTTGTTTTTAATTGTATGTTAGGTTCTATTGGTGGCTTGTTCTTTGCAGTGGGAATTGCCCAGTATGCTTTATTAGGGTACTTCATTCGTTCCTGGAGGACTCTGGCTGTTGTGGTTAACGTGGAAGGAACAGTTGTCTTTCTTCTCTCCCTGTAAGTTGTTTTTCAAACTGAGTTTCATAAAGAAAGAAGTCAAAAAACCCCCAAAACAACAAAACGGAGTAACCAAATTATTAAGTCAAGTTGCCTTTCTAGGATGGCATGAAATGATGTAAATAAGGTATTTTTCTCAACTTGTAGCCCTCTCCTCCCTCTCCCCCTAAGGTCTATGATTTCTTCAAATAGTAGTGCTGCAATATTTGAGCCTGTAAGTCTACATTGTACTGTGTGTGCAGTATTAGTGTAGATGGGAACAATCTCTGGAGGGGTAGAGAAGCACATCCTGTTCTTTAGCTGGTCTATGTAGATGTTCTAAACTGGTGTACCCCAAGGCACTGTAAATACATGGGAAAAGATACAGGAATGGTTTTGTGGTTATGTGATAACGTGATGTTTCTATTGTGTTCACACAGAAGGAACAACATCAAAATTGCTTGCCTGTTCAGTCTTAAAGGTGACATGCAAAAGAAAAAATGGGCAGCTCCTCTTAATTTTTCAAATGTGATCTTTTTGAAGATAATAGGGGCTTTGTGTTTGTGAATTTCAACACTGAAAGCACTGTGATGCAGTGTGCTCTTCATTTCTTACATACTTCCTGACATCTTAATCTCAGTAACTGAAAGAATGAAATTACTTTAGCTGCTGTTTAAACTACAGGTTTCTTTTTCCTTTCCAACATCTATTTCACTTCAGTAACTCTTTGAATAAAGCTTTTGCTCCTCAAGAAATCTGCACACCCTTTCAAAGGAAGCATCAGAACTCAGGGAACGGTCTTTCAGGCTGTTCTTGAGGTGAAAGGAAGAGATGACACATTAGATATTTCAAAACCTTGTGGTGCTTGGGACCCTTGGGGAAAAAAATTAACTTTCAGATTGATATGTACAACTTTTTTAGGTGAGTTATGCTTGTGACTTCAGAGATCTGCTCAGAGGCCTGTCTTTCCTGTACAAAAAAGGTTTTTTCAATTCCAAATTTTGCACTGCCTCCCTGCCACAGTGCTTAAAAATTACTCTATGTAGAAAATACTATCAGACTTTTATCCTGGGGAAGAAAATATGTTCCTTTCTAAGCTCTTTTTTTGGTGAAAACACATAATCGCATTCTTTTAAACTTAGAGGAAAAATATAATTTTCAGTCAGAGGCAAAAATTTTAAAAAGCTTCTGGCAAAAGGCTAAAGTTTAAATTAGTGCTGGAAGTCTGAAAGCAATAGAAGATTTGTTTAGTAGACAATGTTGGAGTTACAGACCTGTGAAGTGAACAGTGCACATGAGGAGCATGACCTTTGCACAGTTTCTGCCTTCTTGTCTACAGGAGAGAATTTGGGAAAAAGCTGGGAAATGGAAGTTGGTCTTACGGAAAATTGGAAATGGGTCTTACAAAAACATCCTGTGTTACTTGTAGTAATGTGTCCCTCCTTAATTCTGAATTCTCCAAAGACAGGATCCTCATCATACTGTAGCTTGTAATATTGTGCTTTCTATGTGTGTATATGTGAATACACTCAATGTAATTTCTTGGTATCTAAATTATGTATGACATACGTTTAACATTCTTTGCTTCTATTTCAATAAGTGAATTTTATACCGGAAAGGTTGTTTGAAAAAGTCTTTTTTATACTGAAGTGTATTTCAGCCTTATTCCTTTAGACAAGTTCAGCTTCCTAGAGAAGAAAATCCCTAAAGGTGTCTGTGTATGTGTGTGTGTGTTTCAGGTCCATTCCCGAGTCCCCCCGCTGGCTCTATTCCCAGGGCCGTCTGAACGAGGCAGAAGATGCCCTCTACCTCATTGCAAAGAGGAACCGCAAGCAGAAATGCACTTTTTCCTTAAAACTCCCAGCAGAGAGGAGCTCCAGAGAGGCTGGCAGCTTTCTGGACCTGTTCCGATACAGGATTCTCCTGGGACGCACGTTGATCATGATGTTCACCTGGTACTTGAAATACTTCGTAGGCCCAGCTGTGCTATTGCAGCCACTTTAAGTCTTTGAGAGCATACAGTGCTGAGAATTGGCTCATCCTACAGATTGTTAGGGACAATGTACCTTAAAAGGATCCTAACACAAAGCTGTTTTTACAGTCCAGTTCTGAGGTGTTTTGTCTCTGCATTTCTATCTTGCTTTTTGAGTATCAAAATAGTTGAGAACTACCTCTTGTGTTCTGATCCTCAAGGCTGCTGAGATTAGTCACACTCTCCTCCTCTTAGGCCCAGTGCTGTCAGTGTCTTGTCACATGGATTATTCCTTGTTTTGTGAGTAAGGAGCCCATTAGCAGGTGGGTGCCTTACCTTGCCTAATGAGCATGTTTGTTTTCTTAAGACAAAGTGCTGGCAGTTGCTGTAGTGAGGAGCAGGAGCTTGTGATGCTCCCTCTAGTCACTAGCAGAAATTTAATTCCAAAAGGGCCTGTTTTTTTTCAGGTACCTCGCTAGCCCTGAGGTCTTTTGGTGCTACTTTAAAGAAATCTTACGTGGTACATGGTATGCAGGTCCTTGGGCATTATTGCTCCTATAGTTGCTTTTAATAATGCATGTATTTGGGAAAGATGTAGTAAGAATAAAAATATTTTGCCAGCATACAACATCGAGCTGTTTTCCTATTGCTTTTCCAAATGCTTACTACAGAATAAATAGGTGATTGTTCTGTTCCTTAAATGAGAATTGCTGATTTGCTGCAGAATGAATTAGTGACCAGTTTCTTTCCTCTCTGTAAAGACAACTGCCTTTACAGGGGCTAACATGACAATAGGGTTACAAAAGAAAAGCTAAACAGTTGGAGAATGAGTAAAATTGGACCAGGGTGTAGAAATTAAAAGAAGATTGAAGTGTTGTTTGAACTACTTGAGAAATTTGGTTTACGTAGAGTTGGAAAAAATGTGGATGAAAGTGTAACCTGATAAAAACAAAAGGGACAAAGACATTTCTGAAGTCAAATAATATAGTCGTAATGGTATTTTAACTTTATTCTGGTTTATGCACATTCTTCTTAAGTGTAGTCTTAAGTTTTACTCAGTAGTAAGTCAGGAATTGGGTCTTTGCTGAGACAAGATGGTTTATTTGCCTAGAAAGCATCATACACTTACAAAGAAACATTTTAGACCTATCTGCTGAACACTAAATATAGTTTATAGTATATTGTGCCAGACCAGTGCTTCGATTTGGCAGGCAAAGTGTCAGCTCCGATTTCACTTTTTTTTTTCCCCTGTCTTTTGCAGGTTTGTGTGCAGCTTGGTTTACTACGGTCTTACCCTTAATGTGGGTGACTTAGGTGGAAGTATTTATGCCAATTTAGCCTTGTCGGGCTTGATAGAAATCCCAGCGTACCCAATCTGTATTTACTTGATTAACCAAAAGTGGTAAGTGTGGAATTTATTAACCCATTCAGGATTTCCTTATAACTTTTCTCAAAGATAGGTCTTCTGTGTATCACACCTCCTAGCTTTTATCTGTTGTGTGGGGCTTCCCACTTCAGTGTGAAAGTGCCATTGATTTATCTCTATTTCAAATAGCAGTTTAGCTTGTTTTCAATCGCTCATCTAATGGTGAGGCATCTCTCTGGCTCAGACGGGGTTGATGTAGCTCGGTGGAAGCTGCGCTGACTGCAGGCTAACACTAGATAGCGTCCTTCCCTCCGCTGCCCCGTGATCCCATCCTCGCTGCTGGGACAGAGCTATCGCGACTCCACTCTGCTGGAGCTGTCGTGCGGTCTCGTGCAATAGCAGTACCCGTGTGAACTACCGTGTGAGGAGAGCAGATACTCAGCCTTTTCCTGAACCATGATACTCTGGACAACGTCTCTCAGTTGTTGTAGAATTTCCTCCCAGTCTCTCTTCTGTGTCTCCTGAGGAGGTTTACAAATGTCACACACAGCGGGAGGCAACTCAAAATTCTAGAAATTGTCAGCCGCTGTATAAAGTTGGCACTCATTTTGTTAAGTGTGCAGCAGAAGCTTGTTTAAAAACGGTGTGAGAGGAAGTGTTGGTGGAAGATGGTAATCAGAATTCCCAACTGCAAATAAAGACTCAGTGTGAATTTAGAGGATTCATTACTCTGCAACCCACAAACCTAATGCAGAATATAAACCTTTGTTATCTTTGTGTATCAGGTTTGGTCGGAAGCGAACGTTGAGTGCATTTCTGTTCCTGGGAGGATTGGCTTGTCTTATTGTCATGTTTCTGCCTAAGAAGAAAGGTAAGTATTTTTTTGTTTCTGGAGTATGTGGTAAGAATTGGTAAAAGCAGCATCCTGCAGCCTAAAAATTTGATGCTTTCTGGAAGATTAGGTTCATATCACATGTGAGTCTCAATTTTTGAAGCCAGAGAAGCCAACTCAAAAAAAGAATGAGCAGTAACCTTCTTAAGACCTTAGATAAAACTTGTATTAGAAAGGTTTGGATTTGAATTTTTGCTTTTGGATTCTGCCCTTTACTTCTGTTCATATCAGTTACTCATTTCAAGTGTTTCTGATGTAATCCCAATGAACGATGTTTCTTGTGGTATCTCCATTAGCCAACTGCTGTGTTACTGTAAGTAGTACCCATGCAGCTTGGATGTGTCTCTCCAAGTGGAAGATCGGTGTCAGAAGATTCGAAAAATTGAGTGATGGGGCAAGTCTCCATCTTTCCCTCACTGCTCTGTAATGTTCAAGAGTAGTATGATTGTGGTAACAGTAATGTGGCCACATAACTTACAGCTCAGAGAGCATTCTGATAAACTTCTGAATTGGGGGGTCTTTAAGAAATGTGAAATTAAACACGATTTGTGTAAAGATGCACTAATGTTAATTTTCAGGTTACGTAGCAATTTTTCTTTTCAAAACCAGATAGATAAATTCACCCTGCTTATAAGATTTATGGATGTATATTATCTTTCATAAAGTGAGAGAATCTTTCAAACACTTGAAGAGTGATTCAAGAAATTAAAC
This sequence comes from Pachycephala philippinensis, assembly GCA_013397055.1. Lineage (NCBI taxonomy): Eukaryota > Metazoa > Chordata > Aves > Passeriformes > Pachycephala > Pachycephala philippinensis. The sequence goes on along the minus strand of VWZT01011405.1, from coordinate 14,208 downwards.
ATCTGTGACAGCGTACAGAAGTTGCTCTAGATGGCAGTGGGTCTGATAGGTAAAGCTTTTTTAAAGGGGTGCAACTCGAGTTTTCAGAACTATTCCAGATGCTAGAGTTTGGACACTTGGAGATACTCTGGTTTGGCTGGTACCTGTCATCAAGTAGTTTTTGCATATCATTCCAAACATCACATGTGAAAAGAGGGGACAGAACTGTGAGACCCCAGGAAATCAGCTGTATACTGGACTGCCCAGGTCAGGCAAAGGTGAAGTGCCTTAGGAAGTGAAATGGCTCACTGGCCAGAAGGAAGCACCTGTCTTCACTAGGATGAGCTCTGATTTGCCTGATACAAGCAAATAAGCACTGGCTGTTCTGACAAACTAAGCTGGGTGGAAAATTTGGTATGGTGCTTTACAGCATCTTCCTTTCAATGTAAAAATGTTAGAAACATACTATCATACTGTAGAAATGGCAATGAATAGGACTCTTGTTAAAAAAAAAAGTGATCACTTTTGGAAAATGTGTCTGTTATACTTTTCTTCAACTTTCTCATAGAGCTAATTTAGTATCTAATTAGTGGTAGACTCTGAAAATACTGAGTTGTAATTTCAGCTTTTAGATTCTTCACTAGATTCCTTTTCACACCATACTATTGTGTGATTGAAATGATTAGAGGTGTATTTGAGTGCTCAAAAGCCTTACAAGGGTCACATTTTCTTTCTCAGATACTGGAGTGTTTGCAGTGGTGAATAGTCACTCTCTCTCTCTGCTGGGAAAACTGACAATCAGTGCTGCTTTTAACATTGTCTATATCTACACATCAGAACTTTATCCTACAGTCATCAGGTAACACAAGTTAATTTTAAGTCTTCATTTTTCTGGTTTTCTTACATAATCATCTTTTTATTTGTCTTAATATTTTTTCTACTAACTATAATTTTTTACTTGAATTTTTCAGTTACATATAATGATTATATGTAGTTTTACATCTGAAATTTCTTCCCTTGTCCTCTTCTCACTCCTTCTTCCATCAAATTTGCAGTGTTCTCTTCAGACCAGCCAAATTTTTATGTAACAGTAAAATAGACCTCTGTCTCCTTGGCCTGCTTACAACTCCCCTTCTACTAATGAGGATAACAATAGCACTGCTGATATTTCTTTTAATGAGTGCTTTATAAAACCAGACAGCTGTATCATCATACGTGCTAAACCAGGAACATTGAAGATGACTGGTCAATAAGCTTTGTAAAAGTAACTTGATGCTTCATAGGCTGTGTGTAAGCAACAGTAAGGTTTCTTTCACTAGAGGCAAAAGTAGCCCCTGCTTATGCTGAGAGAGCTTCTACCCTGTGGGTGCATAAGATGATCAGCCACCAGTGAAACTATACTGTGGTGTTTTTCACATGAGTGGGTAAATCTGCTGATAAATAGGATTTGGATAAATACATTCGGCCAGAGTTTCAGACAGAGGCAAGATGCATGAACTGAAATCACACTTGTGCCTCTCTATGTGTGTATGTAAAAATTCTGAAGGTAAAGGGGATTTTTGCTTCATTTTAATCACAAAAACATGTTTCATTCCTGTCTCGGGATGCTTTCAGCTACATTTGACTTTTCTTTGGCAGTTAATGTGCTCAGGGTCATGACTGATGAGTCTTTTTCCTTGCTTAGCAACACTTTGCAAAAGATTAATTATTTTTGGTTTTCTTCATAGGAATGTTGGAATGGGTGCCTGCTCCATGTTTTCCCGTGTTGGTGGAATCATTGCGCCTTTTGTCCCTTCATTGGTTTGTCTGAACTTCTGTTACGTATATTTTTGTTTTGTGGCTCTGGTGTATCAGAGGCTTACAGAGATGGGAATGTTTGGGATAAATTATGTATATAAACTAAGATACACAAATTACCTATCTTAACAGGATCATGGTAGGCCAAAGGCATTGCAGTATCATTTGTGTGATTAGACAAAACCTCAGCATTATATAATTCAGAAGGTATTTTAGCTCTGTAAGAATTTTGGGACCTAGCTAGTGGACCTTAAAATATAATAATTTCAAACCACCAAGATGGTGATACCAAATTTTAAACCCTATGCAAGCAACAGCAAAAGACCCATGTGGTTAAAAGAAATACTGCATCAAAATTAAGCACATGGGCTCAATAACTCGTATTTTTGAGAAAAAATTTGTTTTACTGTCAGTGCGCTTGATTAAATATCCGTGGATTATAAATATCAGCCAAGCCAAGTCTTTCAGTAAATGAAGATGATGTGGAGATCTGATACACTGGCAAGGCAAAGAAAGATTCTGAAGAACAAAACGTGGGGATGATACTGTTACTTTCCTCCGCTTAGAGTGTTACGTGTGTGCACATACAAGTGTGCCAGTTTTCCCCAGCTGTTTGCTGAGGCCCAGTGACAATTCCTTTAATGTGACAGATTTCATCTAAGGTAATTTTCCTCTCTGCCATTTGCCATCTTACATGGGAGGCAGAAGGTTAGCAAAAGGGCAGGTGAGCACAGGGAGCCTTTTAATCTGCAGAATGAAACACTGGGCAGGTGAGAGCGTGAGCACCTCTGGGGAACAACGGGCAGAGCCAAGACTGCTGCCAGTCTACCAGGTGGATTTAATAGCCAGCTCTTATGTAGCAGTTGGAGCATCCATTGTATTGTGTCTGCCAGAGATTTGACACTGCATGACACACAAATCTTGGATCATAATGTTTGAAAAGGTTCCATGAAAATGAAAATAGTTCTGGTTAAATAACGAATGAACACTGATTTGAGAAAATAATAAATTATTTTTGTGTTTTGTAATTTCTTCCAGTATTTTAATACATTTTCAGTGTCTTTTGTCAGGACTTCTCTCTTAATAGAAAGAATAGGAAAAGTTAATTGCTGAGATAAGAGATGAAATGTTGGTCTTTTATTTGATCACAGCCTGTTATTTTCCTCAGTTTAGAATTGCTCTTTACAAGGTGAGTTTTTGAAACAAACAGCTAATCTCTTTCCCTTTTTTAAAATAAGCCTGCTTTACAGAAGAGGAGTATAAACATTGCTTGGGCTGTCAGAGGTGATGTCAGGAATGCCAAAGCTCAGCTGAAGCTAAACCTAGCAAGGAGCATAAATAGGGATTCTGTCAGCTGAAGGAAATTCATTGAAAATGCCTGTTGATGAATGGGATGGGCATCCCGTTGGTGGGTGACATGGAATTAGCTGAAATACTTGTACTTAAATCTTGAGAGACAAAGCTTGATTCCAAGACTCTCTGCGTATCAGCACAGTTGAGGAAGCAGAAGGCCACCAAACAGTAGGAGGAGCAATAGGTTCAAGAACACTTAGAGCTGAAAGCTTTCCATTCCATGGGATAAGATTCTGTAAGGATGGTTGCGATAGCGAAGCAAGTGTCCATCATCTATGATAAACAACCATAGTAGTGAAGGATCACTGGTAGCTGTGGGATGAAAAAGGCTAATCCTGTGTGTGTCTTAAATACCAGAAAGTGGAACCAGGAACCTCTAATTCAGTCTGTGGGAAGATTGAGACATGACATCCCAGAGTCTGTTTATAAGCATGTGAAGGCAAGGAAGGTAGCCAGGATTAGTGAACATGGATTTATTAAGGACAATTCCTTCTCAACCAATTTGATTTGATAGTCGGCCATTTCATCACAGAAGGCAATATGGAGGAGGAAAGGGAGGAGGACAGGGAAGGCTTTTGTAAGGCTTTTGACACTCTCCCACATTGTTAGCATATGTTTATCACAGCTTTTGGCTTGGGGGTTAGATAGGAAATTTGGAAAATAACGGTTTTGAGAGGCTTAATGCAGCCTGGAACAATCTACTTGGAGGAGAAATCACCACCCTTGGAGTTTTGTTGGCATTTGATTATGTGAAGTGGTGACTGACCTGGTCTAATTGTGGCTGTAGTTGTGCTTAGAGTAGGTGGTTGGCCTAGATGACCTCAAGAGATTTCCAAGCAGCATGCTATGTTTCTGTGATATCTATTCCTTACTACAAAGGGATGTTGCATTTGTTAAAATGTGCAAATGTTAGAGGCAAGAATTGAGCTCAAATTTAGCCAATATTTCTTTTAAAGTTCGTGACAAAATCTGTGGAGTTCTAATAACATTGACAAGATACAATTGACAATACTGGTGAAAAACCCCAACCAACCAACCAAAAAAACCCACAGCAGAAGGATTGGTGACTTTTGTACTAAGTAGAAACACAAACACTGCCAGAGGCAATGGTTGTAAAGGCTAGGTCCTTTAATATGCAATATGAACTACAAGAAACCAGTCTCAACCTAACTCTGTTATTTTTTCCAGAAATCTGTACAGTGGTCTCTGCCTTACATTGTGTTTGGAGCAACTGGTCTGTTGTCTGGGCTCCTAAGCTTATTGTTGCCAGAGACCTTAAACAGCCCTTTGCTAGAAACTATATCAGACCTGCAGGTGTGCTCGTACTGGAGGCTGGGTGATGAAGCCATGTCATTGCAAGCCCTAGATGGCTCACAGGTATACTAATTTTTTTCCTAGTACTTTTCTGTTGTGTTTATTTCAGCTGTCAGCTTGAATCTGCCACTCTAAATAGACTAGGATAGTGATTCTTGGCCTGTGGAGGATAGGCCCCAAGGATGTAGCAACCCTACCATCATGTCTGAAATGTTTTCTGGAAATGCAGGCTGAAATATAGCTGGATTAATTCATCCCTTGCAGGCCACAAGCTTACAACATTTCCCTTTGGGATAAAGTGATGTCTGTGTGTCACTAATCTCTAAGACTGATTGCTGCAGTGTGCTTCATCCAAAGCTGGACACTGAAGCTTGAGAAGCCTTAGATGTTAACAAAACCAGAAGGCTGTTTATGAAGGGCTGCTCTCAAAGGCAGCACACTGCTGCTGACCTGCCCCAGCCCCAGCCAGTTATCAGGTCTGTCCTAGAGAGGCTCTAATGGGTTAAAGCCAGCCTAACCTCTGAGATCTCTCCCACTATTGACTCTGGGAAATGAGATTCATTGAAAACGTTGGAACTACAAAACTCCCAGGTATAAGTATAAACCAATGTGGCAGCAGGATGTTTTTCAATGAGGTTTCCTTGAACTGTGTTGTTCATATCGCTTTATTTTGTTAAACTCCTGGACACCTCTTCAGGTGTCTGTATCTTCCAGTCATGTGGAGGTTTTTTGACCTGGTTACTCCTCTATGAATGAAGTGGGATTAGAAAGAAGTAACTAGAGAGCTGGAGGTGGGTGTTTGAATTTGGGTAAAGTTTTAAAGTTTAAATCTTGGTCCCAAAACTTTGAGTATCGAGGGACTTACAGAAATAGCATAAGTGGTCAGAAGATTTGAGGGGAAACTCGTAACAAAAAATGTTAGTTGACCCATTAGGCTGAGATGAGACAGGATTCTTAAACACCTTTTACTTTCATTTGAATAGTTGTTGGGCAAGCCCTCTGAGATTCCCAGGTAGTCATTTTGACAGCAATCCTGTATTTCTAGAATGGGGGCGTTTGCTTCCTATCAGAAGCTTCAATATGTTGCCCTGTTTACCAAGTTTAGCTGTAATAGTTCTTGATAGGACAGCACAGTTTAGTGACAAAAGCACCCTGGAAGAAAGGTTGAAAGAGGCAGCCCTGTAACTATTAATTTTATACTTTAGCTACTTCACATGTGTATTTTATAAACATTTTCAACCATATTGGATAATGTGTTATGGCACCACATTCTTGCTGACTACACAAATCCATCATACACATTTACATCAGCCGTTATTTTGGTAATTACATGATTATTACGTCTTAATTGTGCAGATGGTTTACCAACGAAAGCAATTCTGGCAAGCAGTGCAAGTGTTACAGCTTAGAGGTGGGAAGTCACATTTTTATTTTCTTCTTTAACCAGCTGAGGTTGGTATTACCCTTTGAGGTGACAAATATTGTCTGTAAGTGTTCCCACAAATTGGTTCACTTATGTTAGTCAGTCTTCTCAGGTTTAAATCTTCTTTGCTTGTGCTTCTGTAGGCTTCTTAAAAATCCCAACTGAACAGGACCCACGAAAGGAAAAAAAAATTGAATTTTCTTCAGGAACATTTTGCCCAGATGGATTAAAATTACTGAATCCAAATGAAAAAGTCATTGGTTCAGGTCTTAACTAATCCTGTAACTTCAGTGAAGTTATATCTGGAATGTCTGTGACACATTAGGGATTTATTTTAAAGCTCACGAAGAAAGTGCTGATAAAATGGAAAGCTGTTAAACATTAACCCTATTTGACAAGGCCATGAGAGGTCTTATGAAGCTGTTGCGAGAAAGGTTTAGAATTTATTTGGCATACCCTGAATTCCCCCTGTGGAATCCATTGTCCTTTTGTACCATTTTCAAGATGACATGTGTTCTGATTGCCCAGAACGGAGGTTTTGTTCCTGTTAACATACATGAATGTGATACTCAAGTTGGACAGCATCCAGTGATAGCCTGACTTTCCTCAAATAGTTTTAGAAGTCTAGGAAAAAAGCCTAACATGATTCCCTTTACATCTTCTGACAGGTCGTAGTGCTCAAACTGCTTGAAATTCCTTTGCAGTTAACGCACATTGCTGTAGCAAAGCTCCTCTGAAGAGAGATCTAAAGCTACAGATTTTGCTTGCATGGTACTGTCAGTCAGGAACACTATTTCCATTTCTCTATTTTTCACCCTCTCTCTCAACCTTCTTAGCATATGACTAGGCAGGCAGAAGTCTTAGGATGGATACAGCCATACTGGGGAAAAAATCCTAAATAATCAAACTAGATGGAGTTTATACTAGCAGGAGAATCTTTGTAACTGGAATCCTTTGTGTCAGCTCCATGGAAAAATGCTACACTGGCCAAATAAAAGTCAATTAGCTGTAATAGCTGACTTTATTTTGGGTATGTGGCATAAATTGTGTTGTGAAAAGGACTCTGACTGGAGTAGGTATGCCTATAATAGGGACTTTACCTTCTGAAAATACAGTGTGGTAATGGTTTTTCCCTTTTCCATAACTTTCATTTAGTATTGCAGGGGGATCTTTTTAATTAAACTTGCACAGTAAAATGTCTGTGCTACCCGAGGAAAAGTATTCATTCTGGATGGAGAAGCTTTTGCCTAAGCAAGTAATCCGCATGTTCTGAGCTATGGTGAGCTACTGTGTTTCCAGTAGCTCTCCACAGAGTAGGCACCTTAGACTAAATTTAAGAAAGTTTAGTAGATTATCACTTCAGGACCGCTCTAGCCAGTCTCTCCTGCGTATATTCTCTAGCGTACTGGTGGAGCAGAGAAAGTCCATCCACTAAACCCCCATCTCTTTTAAACATACTTTGAAGAACCAAGGACTTAAAGAAATCTTGAATTCACGTAATGTCTTTTACAAAGTTTTAATACAGGAGTTTGACCTGTGTTTTCTTACTTGTTCTCTACCAGCATTCCATAGAAGTGTAATGGTTCATGTTCGTGTATGTTGAGATTGATTTAGTGGCTTCAGTCTAAGTAATGACTTCCTTTTTGCTTCTAGTCTGGAGACAGAGACAGTTCTACAGGGAGTGGAAGTGAAGATGAGGAGTTCTATGATGCTGATGAAGAGACTCATATGATCAAGTAACGGAAAGAAGAAACACTGGCTTATTTTATGCCTCTTCTTGTCCAGTCACTCCAGCTCTATGACAAGTACTGGGGACCTTGCTTGTCAGGGAATGTAATTGGGCAAGTGCTTGTGTTTTTCCTTACTAGGAGAGGGATTTGAGTACTGTTCAGACTGATGACGTCACTGATGTGCTCCATACGAGGCAGCCATTCCAAATCTTGTGGTTCAGAATGACAGTGCACGGACTGCATTTGAAGCCAGGTGAGACAGCAAGAGTGGGATGATATATTTCAGAAGCCCAGGAAATAACCTAGGCTTAGACAGATTTGGACAGATCATCAGTGCACATGTTGGTATTTTATTTTTTTTTTTTATTTTCAACGTGGTGGATTTTGTTTCAGTACAAATTGATAAACTTGAAAAAAACCACTGTATTTTTCCCTAGGGTGAAAGTGGTCAGAGCATGTGTTGTGTGCTACTCCAATGGGAACAAATTGCTGAAATTGTGTGTTAAAATGGCTTTTGCATATTCAGTAGAGGAGAGGCAACTATGAACATAAGGTTTCTTTGTGTGCACACCTGTGCAGAGTTACAGGTGCAGCTGGTTAGTCATGAGCTGGGCTTTAACTTAGTGATAATGGAAGGCTGGGAGGAAGGACTACACAAAAGAGCAACTACAAAGCTTGCAAATGTAAGGAACATTACTCACTTTTTTCCTTCTTTTCATACGTAAAGCTTTTCCTTGGTCTGTCTTGTGCATATGTTTGCCACGTGTTCCCCACATCTCAGCACTGCTGTTTATAGCTTTGCCTGCTTTTACCTTGTCTTCACTTTTGCCATAAATATTAAAGCTCAGCAGCTTCTCTGTTGAGTGAAATAATTCTGTGACGGTTATAATTTCCTGGGTGCAGCAAAGGTGAGGTATTTATCACAGTATTTATCACATACTGTGTGTGGTGTGTTAGAATGTATAGCTCACTTTTGTGGACCTATCTGGGTCTTTATTTCTGGAAAAGACTTAACTCTGAAGTGGTGAGAGGAACTGTGGGGTGCTGTTATATTTTGGGCATTGTTGTCAGGAAGCTGCTAGTGTTTATTTTAAAGTAATCTTGTGTGTAGATAAGGTACTCATTTAAAAAGAAAGCAAATCTCTTTGGACCTTTTGGTTACTTAATGTTTTTTAACCACTGCTTGCTCAAGCACTTAGTTACTTGACCTTGTTAAGGAAAACAACTTCACTTTCCTGTTTTCACTGAACTTTCTGTAAGTGCTTCATTAGAGGGATTTGGAATCTTGAAGTATGAAACATGAACATTTGAAATGTTCCAACTACAAAAATGAGGCTTTACAAAGGTTCAGTTTTCTTAATGGCATTGTCATCTTTATCATCTAACCTGGGGCTTTCTCTTTGTTAAGATTGGTCTCCATAAAATGTTAGTCATCCTAGTTGGAGTTCTTAGCAAAGTGCCACACAATGGCTCACTAGCCATTTTTGCAGATCTTAGAATTAAAAAAGGTGGGTCTAAAAATACCAAAAAAGCTGTCTGCTGAATATTTCCTGGTTAAACTGGGAAGTTCCTTTACTCTGCGAGGAAGTGAAAGTAAACAGCATCTGAAGTTTGCAGCTAGCTCCTTGAACTTTGTTCACTGGGAACTGTAATGCTGAGCAAAGTGCAGCTGCCCTGGCTGGTGCAGAAGGCAGCCCCGAGTCTGCAGTTTCATGCAGCATTCCTGCTGGGTCTGAACTTGATCCAGGTGTTGACTAAGCAGAGTTGGGGACTTTAGTCCCTATGGACAGTGTATCAATATTTTTGTGATTTTTGCCTGTATTATAAGCTTCACTAGAAGAATTCTCACCCNCCCCCACCATTGAGTAGTTGTTTTAGATCTGGCACTTTTTAACCCAGCTGGGTGGTCTTTCTGCCTTATTTGGCCCTTTTGTATATAAGAACATTTCACCAAATAAGGTACTCAGAAATAGCTGGAAAGGTTGAATCTATTAAAATATTTTTTAATTTTTTATTCACACTTTAATTTATGGACAGCTGGGAAAATGACTTTTTGTTGCTGGTGGCAAACAGCAGCAAGCCTGGCAGTATTAACATGTTGCCAAGAGCCAACAGTTGTTTTTAGGTGTTTGTTGCCTCTGTCCCTCCTCGGGTGTTGGGTGGAATAAGTCAGGAACTGTCATTGTCTGCTCTTGGCAACCCTGTGTAATGCCCCAAGACACCTCAACATAATTTTCATTAACAGTAGGATGCTGTAATGGTTCAGGTGGAGAAGATCACTCTTTACAGGACCTGAGCTAGATTTTGTGACAGTCTTCAGTTTAAAATGAGACTTACCTCTCCACTCATGCACTTTTATATCATTGGTATGCATATGTAAAATTGCAAAAACATGAGTGAAGACAAAATTAGCAATTTCTTTGCATAGGAATTGCTGCTCTTTTTTTAACCTTGAATCTGTCCCATGTTTCCACCTTTGGAATTTTAAAGGGAGTATTTAAAAAGGAATATTAAGTCTTCCATTGTTACTTTCCCGTATCAGTTAATTCAGAAAGTTTAGAGGAGAGAATCCCTGCAGGAAGAGCTCAGCAATGTAGCGTCAGACTTTGCTCTCTACCTTTGTGTCCTGAAGTTCAAATCCATTAGGTGCATTAAGTTTCTTTTCTGAGGCTGTTCATTTTTAATACGAACTGGCCTTCTGGTACAGAAACCTGTAGGATCACTTTTTTCCTTACCCATAATATGTAATGCTTTACAATATTGAGATAGTCGTGCTCTGTGTAGCATTCATTGGTGAGAGGTGCAGCACAGTGTTCTGTAGCCCATGTGCTCAGCATTTCCTGTGTCTAGGTGGAGCACCATTGTTGAACAGAAGTTCCTCACTGAACAGTGCCTGTTGTGGGTCTCACAGCCATGGTACTTTAAAGCCCAAGTCAGAAGGTCAGAGAGAACTTGTGATTTTGAAGTCTGAGTAGGCCTGGTAATAAATCTCAGTGTCTGGGTAGTAAGTTTGCCATGAGGAGCTCCTGGAAAGCAGAGGATGATACAGCACTGGATACAGTTGGAGTGCTAAGAGTCTGAGGCCCAAGGCCCTTCTGTACTTCAGTGCAAGAGGATAATCTTCTCCCATGGTTTTGCTAGAGTAGCCAGCACTGTTGGCTATTTTTGTGTTGTGCAGGCACTAAGATACCTTTTCCCAAGATGGAATTTCTTTTCTGGATTCCTTTGACTGTGATTTTTTTTTTTTTTTCAGGTAGCTCACTTAGTGGGATTATGCTAGGGAGAAGAGAGCCTTTCCCATGGTACTGATTAGTCAGGTCTTAATACTGTCTCAGCAGAATCCCAAACATACCTCACCTAGCTGGGGACCTTACAAATGGTAAGGGAATACAGCTAAGAGTGAAGGAGAGTGACAGGTCATGTGAGGCAGCAGGGAGGAGAATGAGCTGGAAGAAGTAAAAAAGAATGGAGGATTCAACTGAAACACTTCAGGGCAAGGGTAAGTGAAAACACAAAATAGCAGCTGTTGGGTAGAAATACCCTTCTTGCTCCTTGTCTTGACTTGAAGCTTCTGCTTTCAGAGCTGGTATTGGTTCCAGGATGTCATATGCGGGATATCAGTTTCATAATTTCTTTTTTAATGTCAGCCGTGCCTAACACTGCCTCTTTAGTGATGAAACATTTCTTTGGATCAATATAAAATGTGGCCTGCCTGTTTTCTTTTAGACTCGGCTTCTTTATGAAATGGCATGGCACCAAAATAATTAAAATTTGGAAAGCCCTGTTTTGGAGAATGTTGTATAACTGGTCATTATGGCCTAATTTGCCAGCTTTCTTTTAGGACAGGAATGCTGGAATTATTTGAGGTGTTTGTCATAAAGCCTCTTGTGAAATTACACTTTAGCCTTCTAAAAGGATTTTACTACCTGGCTGCTTTTGATAGGCTGAAGGGAATACAATACAAAAGTAATTAGACAAGTTTATTTTTTTAAACCTTCCCTGAAAACAAAGCTAGTGGTCTCTATTTAGGAATTGGGAAAGTGCTGTTCAGAGACCCCCTGACATACCAGAAACTTAGAAGCTCTGTGTTGAAGGAGGGCCAGAGATGGCTCTGTGTTCAGGTCAGGATGCCGAGTGAAGAACATGCCCACACCTCTCCAGAGACACCTAACTAACATGGTGCAGGTTGTAGCTTGTTTCCACCATAGTTACAGTGAAAGGCTTTAAGGATTGGAGCCACATGCTCATCAGCTCACAGCGTGCAATCCGTGCCAGGGTTTCCAAACTCTGTGGACATACTGAGGTTAGTCGGGTATCACTTACAGAACCATGGGGAATGCAGTTGAGCCATACATTTTCCAGTGTATTTCACCTAAGCATTTAAAAGCAGTTTGCAACAGAATGTTTTTCTTGTGCTGAGGAAAAGGGGAAAGTGAGAATTTTTTCCTGGAGTGTGTTAAAAGGAACATTTGAGCTAAAACTCTTGTTCCTGAGTGTTCCGCATAATCACTGAATGCAGATTTGGTAAGTAGTATTTTGTTTTAACTGAAGCTATGTATCCCTTTTCCCACCCTGTTAGAGCTTCTCTGGTCATGCTCTTTGACACAGCTGGATCTGTGACTGCAAACTGTGAGCCTTGCAGTAAAGCTGTCAGAAAAGCCCAAGAGCGGTGCTGTCATTTGATGGCGGAAGTTAGTCTGGCTTGACACAACGCCTGTGTCAGAAATGTCTACATTCAGCTGTTTACCAAACAGGAGACTTAGGGTATAGCTGTATTTTGAGTCTCATTCATTTTATCTTACTGCAAGATGTGTTACATGGAAGAAAGACAGCTACCTAAGAAAACCTCTCTGGCAGATCTAAATGCAGAATTGGTGGGTGAACAAATTTATACATAATTTTTCCATGCTCTGTATTTTTGATGCCTTGTCTAGTCTGTTGTAGCCTTCAGATTTTCTAGGTGCTACTTTTATTTAAGGCTGGTAGAGCTGGGTAAAACTTTTACCCCAACGGTCTGAATTTACTGAACTTTCTCATCTTAATTTTGGTACTACTTTCTGTCATTGTGAAAAAAAGCTTCTGTATTGCCTAATAGGGGACAGATTTTTTTGTTCTAATTTGAAGTGCCTGTTTTATAAAAGTAGTCTTTAATTTCCTCAGTCAATTTAGTATGGGATTATGTGTAAAGTAGCATCATAGAATTGGATTATATAAGTGCCAAAGACAGTTTTTGCTGGAAAGCAATAGCCCAAAACTAGTTCTAGCTGCCTTCATTTAGAATTCTCCATGCAGCCTGCCAGAACTGGTATTTACCAAGCATCCCTGAAACTGTAGGGACAGAGAGTTACCTTTGTTTGCTTGTCTTTCATTGTTCAGTTCACTTAAGTAGCTTTTGTTTCTGAGAAACCAAAGAAATTAAATGAAGGATTAAAGTGTTTGTTTTGTAGAACATTCAGAATTTATACCATATAGCCATTACAGAGAAATCTGAAGAGCCTGTTTGAGTCTGAATTGCAAATATCAATGTTTACTCTAAGACTGATAAAACCTGGTTAAAAACCGCACACTGGAGTTTGTTAGTTTATTCATCAGTCTTACAAATTAGCGTTGCTAGTAAACAGCTTGCCTGGAGCTTCGTGGGATCTAGCAGATTTCTATAAAATTCACACTCTGTTTGAGGCATTGCTAAAGAATAATGTATGGAGTTTAAATCCCTATTACAGCTAATATTCACTGCAGGTCAGCCTTGTCGTGGCTGCGTGTTTGTCAGTAAAAAACAGGTGGATAAAACTTTGTGCAGCAAGGGCTGATGACCCCCAGAAGAAAGATTTTCTTTTAAATCATTCTCTACTGCGTGTACAGAATGAAGGGGGACTATGGGGTGTATACAGCAAGAGTGTAGGATGGAGTATGTTTAAATACTTGCCCATCCTCATTTACTAAAGGTTTCTAGAGCAAATCTGTCTTTATCATGTGTGTTACTGCTTCCCACCAACATGTCTGAGGTGCTCTTACTATACCTACTTTGTCAGGAGCCAGGCAAAAAGTATGGCAGTAAGAAAACCTTTGCTGTTATTGAAAGTTGTATTTACTTAAAAATATCCTGGGAGAGGTATCTGGTACATCTGTTTTCAAACAAAATGTTTTTAAATGTTGGAAACTTGATTGGGATACAGGCATTTCTGATGTTAGTCTGTAGGAAAAATCAGTTTTGCAGATACTGATGAAAATTGTTATAGACCAAACAACTGCTAGGTGAATTGTGATGAAAGTTGTGTGTGCTGTGATTTCAAGTATGCCTCCAAAATACTGGTTTCTAATATTTGATCCCTTTCAGTCCTCAAAATCCAAACCAAGTTTTATTTTGTTCTTGTTAAAATTTGAGTAAATAATGTGGAAATGGGAAATATATTTTTCATATTTTATTGCACTTTTATTGCACTATTTTGCTTCCTGAATCAAACAATACTTTGATTTTTTTAAGCTACCTCTTTATGTTGAGCTTTTTTTGTCACTTTTGTATTTAATTGATTTGTGGGAAACTACAAAATACTTCTTTATTTGTGTGTGAATCCATGACTTAAAGTCCTCAAGTGTCCTAGGTTACAACAT
>VWZT01011386.1:0-21493 GCA_013397055.1 Pachycephala philippinensis | reverse complement strand
GGAATTGTGCGGGGAGGAGCGGGGTCGCTGCTCGTCGTGTGCGCGGTGCTGTGCTTGGCTCCCCGGGGGAGGTCAAACCGTGTGTCATCGTCTGCGCGGTGTCTGAAAATTATAATTTACTCTTTTATGAAGCTCTCGTATTTCATAGATATGTAAAAAATGACTCCTTGAAATAGATTTTGGATTTTGTTTTCACCCCCTCCCTTTTTTCCTCCTCATTGTTCCATAATATAAATATTCACAGATTGAACGTTGTTTTGCTGTTGTGCCTGTACTTGCCACCCCGCTGGGCTGCAGTTCGGGGGTCGAGAATGATAATGCTCTGATGATGTTGAGGCACTGGAACAGGTGGCCCAGAGAAGCTCTGGATGCCCCATCCCTGGGAGTGCTCCAGGCCAGGTTGGATGGGACTCTGAGCAACTTGGTGCAGGGTGTCCCTGCCTGTGGCAGGAGTGGGGAACAAGATAATCTTTAAGATCCCTTCCAATGCAAACCATTCTATGATGCTTTGATAACAAGTGATGATGTGGTTCTTTTTCTTACACTGCAGTAGAGGAGAGCTCAGAACATCTTCTCTGTCCCCTGAATCCACAGGGTGACACTGAGCAACCTTTGTCCCCTAATACCACGAAGCAGCAGGTGCGTTTGGGCAGAGGCACCTCAAGGGTGTTTTCCATTGCTAACTGCAACACCTGCATTCCTTCCTGGCGGCCTGGTAGCTCTCACTGTGCCTGTGTGCATCCACACAACTCTGTCCCACTGACCCGTAGCCTGGAAGTCCTCACTCGTGAACAGCTCTTAGGAAATGGGAGGGCAGAGGAGCACTACGTGCTTGCCCTGGGCTCTCCAACTGGATACTCAGCAAAGTCTGTTGTATGAATGGAGACATCTCAGTAATGACCCATGCTAATTACTAGCTGGAACAAAAACAGGAGCATAAGGGACCTCTTGGATATCTGTGGGCATGAGTATCTTCTAACCCCATCAGACCACTGGTAAAATTCATCCTAAATCCAGGCATTCCAGTTGGAAAGCTTCCTGTCCTAAGGGTTGATTTTTCTCTCTCTCTAATTTTCAACCCAAATGTGTTCACTGCATTTATTCTCTTGTTGTCGTGCCAGCATTATACTTTTGCTTCAGCAGTTTTGTTTGTCTCCTGTGATATATTTAGACAGCAATCCTATCCGCTCTCTGCCTACATTTGGCTAGGCTAAACAAGCCAGGCTCTTAAGTTTCTTCTTGTTTGATAGGTTTTCTGTTTCCCTCAGGCCCTTTCTGCACCTGTTCATTTGAGTTTATAATTTTTAAATGTGGGTGACCAGAATTTTTTTTGCATGATGCTTCTTTTATCAGTGCCTATACAATAGCTCTGGTATTTCACTGCCTTGCCTAGACTGTGTTTGCTTTTCTTACAGCCTCATCACCTCTGTGATCTTTAACACAGTCCTAGTGGTTATTTTTCCTAATTTTATTATGAATATGCACAATTGTTAGCTAAATTGGGTTGGCTACATAAATATCTCTCCTCTCATGCCTGACAACATGGGGAGGAGCTGAAGTCATCGCAGCATAAGTCTGCGCATGCTGATGCTTTAAACTGGTGCCTTGTCCTCAGGGGCAAGCTTTTTCCATGAGGGCTGGCAAGGACATTTTGCTACATCTGCTGATGTGTTGGCTGATGTAAATATGCTGGAGTGAGGGAGCTGCCATTTCTCCAGCAATAAGCGTGGGGCTGAGTTCCCAGCCGCAGCTCCCAGACAGCTCTGTCCCTGTCCCTGTGATAAAGGTCTGTGTTGCTGCAGGGCTGGATGTGATGAAGGGCTCAGAAGAAGGGCACAGAGCCCTGCAGCCTGGGCTTGACCTCTGAGTGCTTTTGGCCATACCTGCAGCTCAGCTACTCTTCAGTTTTTCCAAAGCTAGTCTTCTGCTGCCCTACTTCTTGTAATTCCTTTAGAAGTAGAGTGTTTTTTCTCTTCCTGGCACTGAGTAGAGAAGCCACCTCTCTCCCATCACTCCCAGCATGAAGGGAAGTGGTTTCCATACCCCTGTCTCCTTCCCCAGCCTGCCTCTCCTCTCCAGCTGGGTGGAGCTGACTGTACTGAGCTGTCAGCTCCTGCTTTTCCACACAACGCTGAGCTTTCTGCCAGACTCTTCAGCTATAAATGGATCTCGACTTTTCCAACCCCCACTCTCAACGCCAAGAGTTGTTGTGGGATATCAGAGCTGGGCCAGGCTTCCTCAGAATTAGGAAAACATATGACCCAACCGCTCGCTTTTTGTAGGTTCTCTGTAAGCATCGTGCCTGGCTTTGGGGGACCTGAGTGTGCTCTGGTGAGGGCTGTGCTGCTGAATTCCTTGGATGCACTGCGAGAGAAACTGTTCCCAGACCTGAGTGCGAGGCTGGGCCAGACCTGCAGGTGCCATCCCCAGCCCCACACGTCACCCTGCAAACACAGCACCGTCTGATCTGAGCGCTGTGTCTCCAGGGAAGGCCAATGTTTTTGTTACTGGCTGCGTCCTGCCTCCACATCCAAATCAGGCACTTCATAAAAGAAGCCTGGCTTTGTACATAATGAGCAATCCTGTTTGCCTCCCTTAACTTTAGGATTTATGGTGGGGATCCTGAGGTCTTTTAAGCTTTATTGCATTATGGCTCATCTGAGAGGCAGGGAGCATCAATATCTCCTCGTTCACCAGGGAGCTGGGGCCTGAAGTATGCACACCAAGGTGACTCAGGGAGTCAGTAGCTGCCCTGGATTTTAAACGGAAGTCTTTCGTGTCATCAAGTGCTACCCTCCATCACCCCTGCGGGCATCCAGGCCATTCATTCCATGTAGAGTACAGGTCTGTATTTAGAAAACTAATTTGTACTCTCATGTTGAAAAATTGCAGTCTGAAAGTCTCTTAGTTAGTGTGCTTTGTAGAAGCTGCTGGGCAAGGTTCCAGTCTGGTGACCTTTTGCTGGCAGCAGTGGGTTTGCATCCTTTTGACTTAGCAACACCTAGAGCAGCTGCTTCAGAGGCTTCCTTACCTCCTGGCAGTCGTCCCTCAGAAACCTTCAGGCTGTGGATAAGGGATCATAGAATATTCAGAAGGTGCAAGCCTGGTTTATGGCTGTGCAGTATTCTGTCTGCAGTTCTGCTTCTGGTGCAGCTTTTGCTGTGGCAGCAGATGCTGTCTGACACATTTTCCTGCGCAGGATGCCTGGTATCCTGCATTTTCCCTACTCAGTGGCTTGTTTGTGTTGCCTTTCGGATGGATCAATTCATCTGTTGACGAGGCAGTGTTCAATGGACAATGAGCAGGAATAATCTGTTCTCCTTTTTTATGTAAGCTGGAGAACGTAATATCCCAGAGCATGACATTACATAGGGCTTATGGTTCATTAAAACCTCATTTCTGTCTCCCTTCCGGGACTGTGAGCAGTATTTTGTACAGATGAGGGACAGATGAAGTGATCCTTCACCCTTTTCCACTCCATCCCTGGACTTTGAGCTCTGGGAATATATGAAATGAAGATACTGTGTGTAGTTGTAGCTGCCTGATGCTCTTTCCTGTGGTAACCTCTGCTGCAGCTGGGCCAGGCATCAGATCCTGCTGGTTTGCTGGCTCAGCTTGGAGTGCTTCAGGTTAAACTTGGCTGTGAGGAGTCAGGTGAAACTTGGCTGTGAGATCTTCTGCTTGTAGTGTCCCTCCCAGATGTTCAGGGAGGCTGGCTATCCCCACTTCTTTTTGGCCTTATGTAATCTGCCTTCCACTGAACACTTAATTCCCAGTTCTTCAGCAAAGCCCTGGACTCATAGCAGGGTGTTTTCTGAGGTTTGCCAGCTCTAGGTCTCTGTTCTTCTGATTCTGGAACATGAAGCCTGGTTGAGGCTTTGCTCCTGATACCTGCTGCTCACCTGAAGCCCGTGGTTTCTCCCCCTCCTGTTCTCATTCTGGTGTGTGTTTGCCCGGACTGCTTTCTACAATTCACATCTCTTGTGCCTGGGGTGAGTGTTTGGTGAGCATATTTGTAGTCCTTAAGCACTGATGTGGACTCTGCACTTCCATCTGAGTCCTCATCTGAGCCATGGATGGGAGTGTGTCTCAGCCACCCAACACTGCAGGCTCTTCCAGGGATCCTTGGCAGAATGATGATGGCACTGAATCATATTTTCAATTACAGCTTTATTTTCTTAACAGGTTCCTCCTGATGGCCAGGAGACGTAGAATGGTTTGGGTTGGAAGGAACCTAAAAGATGATGTAGCATTCCTGGTCACTGTGCTTGGAGGACTCTGTCAAGTGCTGTGCTTTGCAGGGCATCAGAGCTCTGGTGCCTGCAGTGCTTGGTCCCACAGGCTTGGAAGATATAGTGAAGACTATAATTTTCCAGTGATTCTAAGTTAGGGTGGTTGGTTTGAAAACTTCTTGAGGAATCACAGAAGCATCTTGCAGAACTATTAGCATGATAAGACAGCAAATGGGTGATCAAGCTGATAAATGCCACATGAAATGGTGATTCGTAAACAATTTTTCACTGCCCACAACAAGCCATTTGGAGTCACTGTGGGTTGTTACCTGAGCACAGCAGTTAAATGTTCAGCTGTAGCCAAAAAAGGCAGATCTCACACTGGAAACAAAAACTGCTGGTATATATTCTTGTATAATAGATACGTCTTGGGTACTACATACCAGCTGGTCACCCTCTTTCAAAAAGAGTAACATTGACCTGGAAATAGTAGAGAAAAGTGGAATGGGGATGGTTAAGGGACTGGGATAGCTTCTGTAGGAAAAGAGATTAAACAAGCAAAAGTAGATGATACTGGGAAAGAGCAAAGGTCTGTAATAAAGTGTCCAGCAGGGAGAAGTTGAGTAAGGAATGACCTTAATAAACTTAGCTATTTCTCACAGCACAGAGGAAGCACATCCAGCAAAATAATTTATTAGACAGGAGGTTAAGGAAGTCCTTTTTCAACACAGTTGATTTGTAGAACATGTTGCTACGAGATGGCATGAAGACTGAAAATACACACAGATTCCAAAAGGAACCAGACACCTCAATGGCAGAGATGTGTTTCAGTGTCTGTGAAACGTGATGGTCAGTGTGTGACCTCCAGCCCTAGGAGTTCCTGATTGTTGCAGGCTGGAAGAATGTGTCCTTAGGGGAGATCACTCTGTGATTGCACTCGGTGAAATCACTCTGTGATTTTTATGTGCCAGTGCCACATTGTCAGGGGTGGGGCCAGAAGAATTCTTGGTGTAACCCGCTGAGGTGGTTCTGGTGTCCAGAGCATGCTGGAACAGTGGGGTGAAAATGAACTGATTTGGTTTTGAGCACTTCTGCTCTCCTGACACTCCTGTGGGAGTCATGCACAACTCACCACAGATTTTCTTACACTTTTATTAGCAAATCTAGGCAGACTTTCAGGAGAAGGGGGCTGGTGCAGGCATGGCCCATCGGCTGGCTCGGTGTGCCAGGCACTGCTGTGGTTGTTGCAGGGTGTGCCAGCCCAGTGACCACTGCCCTGCCAGGCAGGTGACATGCTTGGCATTAGCTGTCCAGTCCTATCTTTGTTCCCTCTTGGCTTATGATTAAGATATGGAACAAAGTCTGGATTCTTAGAGCCTCTTATTCACATAACTGTGGGTGGTGTTGTTATCCATCCAAATGTCTTGTCCTACGGAAAGGGGAAAGAACAGGCTATTGAGAATTCTATTGTGAATTCCTTCATCCTTTCCAAGTCCTATGTTGCAATTTCCTTCACAGGCTAAATAGCAAAATGTCTCCAGTCTCCCTCCACTGAGAACTGTGAAAGTTTGGAACTGCAGGGCCTTGGGAAGTGTGTTTGCTAATAATGAAGTACCCATTTTAGGAGCATTAACAGAAGCCACTGTTACTTGCTGCTCACCCTGTTGAAAACTTACCAAATCAATATTTCTGGGGCTTTGGTTTGGTTGGTTTTTTTTGGTTTTTTTTTTTTTGTGGAAGCTGGCTGAGGCTGTAGCAAAAGCAAAAAGTGGTAATGGGCATATTATTTTTGTCTGCCATTCAGCTTGCTGCAAGGGGATTCGTCACTGGGTAAGCCTGATCATCATATCACAGTGAGATTTTGGGAACACTGAACTCAGAATCCAGTCGTCATTTTACTTCTGCCTCGTTCCTTGAACTCACAAACATTAGAATGTTTGTGCCTCTTTCAGTGGGATGGATAAAGAGTTTTAAAGCCCAGTTCCCTGCTCCCTACAGAGAAGAAAAAAAGTCTCCTGGCAGCCTCAAGCTGTTTTTAAACGAGACAAATGCCCATGGTGCCTGTCTGCCAGAGCCCCCCAGCCCCTACACCGAGTCTCTTTTTAGCACACTTCTCCATGCAGCTATATCTGGCTCCAGTTCCTTGCTCTGGGAACGTGACCTCATCGTTGTTTTGGTATTTCCAGTGATTCAGCCTGGTCCGGGGCAGGGAGGAGTCATTCCTGGTGCAGGCTGACAGGGTGTTTGTGCGTTTCTGGAATTCCAGAGCAGTGCAGGCTCAGCCCTTCCGCTGCTTTGACAGCTCGGCTGAGGCTGGGCTGGTGCACAGCATTCCTGCCTGGCAGATGGCCTGGGCGCAGCTGGTAGAGGGATTGATGCTCCTGCTTTTGCGGGTAGTGGGGATCCCTGTCTTTGCAGGGTACCTGCTGTGGTGAGGGTGAAGAAAGCTGCGAGCAGTAAGCTTGTATGTCGAGGGAAGCCACAAGGAATCTCTGCTTTATGGGTGGGAAGAGTCCCACAGAATGCTCATTCCTGTTTACAGCCTGCCAGCATCCCATGATGAAATTAACTTTGCAACATCCACAGCAGCTTGGTAAGTGTTATGGTCCTTGTTTTTCAGTGGGGGGAAACCGAGTCACAGGCAGGGAAGTGATCTGCTTGAGGTTTTACACCGCTGGGCTGGAGGTCCCCCACATCCTTACAGACCACACTTGCTTGAGAACTGCAGGAACGCCTTGTTCTTCATTGCCGGTTTCACCCAGAGGTCACTGGTGTGAGCTGTATGCCTGCCTGGCACAGGGCTTATAGCCAGTGCCTGCTGTGCTATGAAATGTCCTGAAACAGCTCCTTCCCAGCCTCTCCCTAAGGTCTTCCAAGGCTTGTTTAATGGGCAGTGGTTGACACCTGCAAACCTCTCCTCCACTGCTGGTTCTAGTTGAAGGCACAGTGGAGGCAAAGCCCCTGAACCCTTTGACTCCTTGCTTCTTAACTGTGAGATGAGCTCAGCTGGTTGGAGCTCATGGTGCTAGCATTTGTGGGTTTGATCCCTGAATGGGTCATTTGCTTCAGGGTTGGACTTGATGATCCTTGTAAGTCCCTTCCAACTTGGAATACTCTGTGATTCTGTGCCAACCTAGTCCCTATCCCCCATGTTCCATATTTGGTGTAAATCCAGCTGCAGTACAGCATGTACATTACCCTGAGATGGCAGGGAAAGAAGAATCCCTGGCAGGAGGTACTAAACACATTGAACTGGGGAGAGAGGGTGAGTCTCAGAGATGTGCAGAACCGGAGCCTGGGGAGAGGGCCTGGGCAACAGGAATGGGTCAGAGCAGGTGAGTGGAGCAATGCTCCAACCAGCCTTTCTCCCTGGCGTGGTGGGCTGCTGTGGCACTCTGCACCAGCGAAGATGTGGGGCTGGGGCACAGGATGGGAATTTGGGTGGGTTTGCATCACTGCTAGCACATACTGCATAGGGAGCTTAGGAGTTGATGGAGGATGTGGAATTGGGGGGTCTCCCCTCGCTAGTGGTCACTTCACCCCACGGCTTCCCCTGTCCAGCAGCTGCCCTCGCACCCCGCTGTCGGAGCCGGCAGGCAGCGGACCCATCCCGCACAGCCCCGCCACGCTCTCCGTGCCTGCTGTAAATGGCTCTCTGTAACACGAGCTGCATTTCTGCCATAGCCCTCTCCTGCCGCATCTGTATTTACACTGGGGCTTTCATTAGCAATCTGGCCCTCGCCCTCGCTCCTCTCCGCTGCCCACACGCTCCCGGAGCGAGACCCTGGCACCGCTGTGCCTGGCGAGGGGCAGGTGGCTGGCAGCGGGAGGAATTCCTCAGCCAGCTCCTGTCTGGAAGAAGTGCCTCGTCATCCTGCCTGTTGCCCGCCATCCTGCATCAACAGGGGAGCAGCCGGCGGAGATTCCCCGCAGCACGGCTCGCTGATCCCTGAGCCGGCACGGGGACAAGCTGGTTTTGCTTTGGATTATCGCTGGCTCTGCATGCTGTGCTCCTCCTGCGGCTCTCATGCCAGTGCTGCTGCACCCGGCTTCCAGCTGCGGTGAGCCGAGCCCACGTCCTGGGGAGGTTGTGTCTGGCAAGGTAGGAGCTGATCCCTTCTGTTTGTTCTGCTGAAGGTAATGTGACCCGTCCTGCCCCTGCCTTTGCAGCGTGTGTCAATTAGTGGGTTTATTTTGCATTGTTCTGTAGCTCTGATCGACAGCCAGTATGCTGCTCAGGCTGTAGCCTCTCTTGCAGGGAAAGAAGATGTATATCTACATTGTATTTTTACCTACAGACTGGAAAAATCAAACTTTGGATCCTTTTCTGCTTCAAGATGGAGTCTTCTCTGTCTTGTCTGTTCTCCTGCAGCATCCTGTGCATGTTCTCCAGGTCATGTCACCTGCTTCTTCTTCTTCTGAGAGCAGAGGGCAGTCTGACGTGTCTTGGGAGAAAGGGGGAAGGAGGAGAAACTCATTGAAGACAAAAATCAAGGAAGTTCAATAGGCTCAGAAATGGCTTTAGAGAAGTTATTTTTAACCCAGAAAACCAGACAGGGGAAGAGCCTCCTTTCCTTGGGTAGTCTCAAAAGGGTGGTTTGCTTTTGATTTTTTTTTTCCTTTAGTGCTTTAGGGCACACTGTTTTGATACAGAAAGGCCTGAGGCTGCTGCTGTGCCTAGGGATAAAGGACAGTCAGTCTTGTTAGTCTGGTGCCTCCTTTGCAGTGAACCTTGCTGACATTTAGTGCTTCACCTGCCCCCACCGCTGCACACCTTTGCTGCTGCACTCCTCGGGAAAAGAGGTGATGACCAAGAAACCCGACCCCTGCTGGATTTCCCTGAAGCAGACAAGGAGAGATAAAATAGGAAGGCATCAGCATTTTCTGTGTTTAGGCACAACTGTTCCCTTTTTAGTCCACAGCAGCTGGGATGTACGCTCAGCCATCCATCTTCCCCGAGCCTAATGTACCTGGGCTTCCCTCCCATATGGACAAGAGTCTGTCTCCTCATCAGGACAGACAGGGATACCAGGCCTCCTGCAGGGGAAGTCTGACTTCTGAGGACCGGCCCAAACAGCAAACCATGTTTTAGGGCCCCACTATATCCTTATGAAGAGGAGGATAAAGGGGTGCTCTAGCTTTCCCCAGCATATCCTGTGGTGCTGCCAGTGGGTGTATAAATAGTGCCCACAGTGTACTATTTTGGTGACAAGCTCTTCCCAGGATTCATCCAGAGAGTTATGTGAGCAAGTGTTAAAAATAACACCAAGCCCTGCCCAAGTGCTGGCGTCATTTCAGCCAAAGTGTTGGGAATCTTCCATGGAGAGCAGCCTCGGACCCTTGGTGGGGGGCAGCATGAGGGGGCGCAGCACAGCTCCCCGTGTTTTCCTCCTCTTGCTGTCCTGCTGACTGCAGAGGTCTGTGACCCTCAGCTTCAGCAGATGTGCTGGTTACCCAGAAGGTGTGAGACTTCCAGTTCTAATTAGGTTATTTGCCACTGGGCTTTCCCTGTGTGTTCTGGGTATTATCGCTGGGTCTAATGAGAGGTACAGGAGATTCAATCTAGCTTTAATCTAGCCTGCTGCCAGGTTCCTGCTGGTGGCCAGAGCTTGCTGCCTCAGTAGAAAATCTTGGGCTGTAGAATGGCATATGGAGTCATTCTGGTTCTGGGTTAGGTTTATCCTGAGGACTGGTAGCTGGAGATTAGTTTAACTGTGGAAAGGATATTAAATCTGTGTGTTGCATTATGGGTGTAGCTCTGGACGTTCTTGCCATCCATATAAACACGAACGCTATCCCGAAATTCTGCCTTTTTTTATGTTGTAGTTGGTGTCTATAACTGAGAGCTGGACCACACAGCAGAGATATCTGGGGAGCCATGCTCCTTGAGCTGTGCAGCCAGTGCAGGATGCGCCATCCCACTGTGAAGCTGGAGCTGGGGTTTGTTTCCCTCAGGCTGGGTTTTGCTGGTTGTTGGTCAGGTTCTATGCTGGTTATGCAGTTCAGCTACTCTCGTGCTGCAGCAGCATCATGCTGTGTGCTGGAAAGGAGGCCTCACTGGAAGGCAACAGACCTCACTGAGTCCGTGTGCTCGGTGTGTGAAGCCCAGAGCTCACAAAAATGCTTCTTGAGGGGCTCATGCTCAAAGAAATCTGAAGAAAAATCTAATCCCTCTTGTATATGGGTGACGTTGCTTCACTCTGGCCTGCTCTCATATGGTATGTAGAAGCCCCTGTGGGAGTAGAGCACCCATTGCTTAATTACACAGCTTAATACACATAGCTTCACACACAGGAGAAGAGAAAGGTGAGATGTTCTCTGGGTGCAAACACAGGGGCCCTGGGGCTCACCTGTTTGCTCTGAGTTGATGGCAGCAGTATCATGGACAGAGACACATCTCTTTCAGATGATGAATTCAGGATGACAGCATTAATCCCCCGTCATAGCTCCTTTGCCCCCATGTTTGCATCCCCAGATACATCAGTTCCAGTTTCTGGCTTTGTAGAGGAAGGTCTGGATGGTTACGGATGGGCTTGATGATCTTAGAGATCTTTTCCAATCTAAATGATTCTGTGAGTCTGTAGTTTTTGAGCACTTTCAGAAGGGCTGCATTTGTTTTAAGCTGAAAGGAAAGGTTGCTGTGAAAGCAGCAGGCATGCAAAAATTGCTAAAAAGGTCTTGCAAGTGCTGTTGGACACTCTATGCTTCACCTCTTCTGATATGGGATTACTAATTCTGGCAGATGTTCCCAGGGATGGAGAGCAGGTCCTGTTAGAACGTCATGACCGAGCATTTTCTCTGGCTGTTGCACTGAGAATGAGTGAGAGAGCAGAGCAGATGCTTGGCTTCTGGCTTGGACTGTTGTGTCTCCAGTGCTCCATCCTCCCCCTCTCACCTTGTAGATGGTCTTCTCTTTTCCATGCTGTGTGTGGAGAGGCACAGGCTGGGTGTGTGCACAGGATGGAGTGCTTTCTTTAGCGTGTATTCAAAGCACAAACTTCAGAATTGTCCGGACATGGGGGCACGTCACGGAGATGGAAAGCATGTTTCTGTTTCTCCAGGAACGTGCTGTGGGCAATCAGTCCTTCATCAGGGGCTTCCTGCTCCTCAGTTATTCTGTTCCTTCCTGCTCCTCTCCCATGTCCAGCCAACAAAGAGCTCTCTGAGTCACCACTGTGGCTGCTTATTATTAGGCCTCAGACAAGGCTCTGTGTATCATCATATATTACAGAGCTCCTGAGGGCTCTTTTAGGGCCCTTTGCACCGTGGCATGCTCTTGTTCCTCTGACTGGAATGTGTCTGGAGTATGTGGGGACGTCTTGTTTGTTGTCCTTGAGCACCTCTTTGCTGGACATTTCTTGATAGTTTTCTAATAGTTCTTCTATCTAGAATAGCCTTCTAGACTATTCTCTGATAGTCAGCGTGGTGCCAGAGCCACACACCAGGGATTCCAGGAGTTACTGAAGTGCCGAGATGTCTCCATGGGGAACTCGTAGAGCGGTCTGCCCCAGCTCTTTCATCTGCCTCACAGGAGGCTGAGCCCTATTTCAGTCTGCCCAGCACAGTCCAAGCTGGGCACGTTTGTCAGCCATCTCCTGTGACCTCCTTTGCCTTTGTGGCCTGCCTCACCACTACTGCCTGGGCTTTGCCTCTGCCAGCTTTTATTTTCTATTTTAAAGAAGAGGACAGGATTTCCTCCCACACACAGATCCCCTTTATCCCTGTAGCATTTCCTTCACTGGGGGTCTTTCTCCAACCTGAGCGAAATCGTTGCCCTCAGCCAACAAATTTCCCATTTCTGGCTCTGTGTGCCTGTCTGCGTATGGGATGGCTGCCTGTTGTTTGAACGTGACTTTTGGAGGAGGTAGACCTTGCACAACTTGCACAGCAGCTGGGAGCTGCGAGTTAAGACTCTTTGTGTTAATTAAATATACACCGATAAGCACATACAGCCACAAGGTTGCTTAATCATGGGCTGACCTGACATGGAGACCTTGAATACAGCTGACTGATGATCCATGACAGCTTGCTCTGGTAGATGGGAAGATGTTAATAATAACAACCAGAGAGAAATTTAGAAGGGTTCTCAGCGGTGACCGAGGATCCTCTCCAACAAGACCGAATCCTTGAGGAAAAGGTCTCTTCACTGTGGTGGATGAAAGGAGGATGAATCCACTGGCTGAAAGCTCACATTGAGCATATTCTGCTTAGGGAAAAAATACATCTGGAGTATGTTTTTAACAGCCGGGTGGATTAGCAGCCAGATCAGCTGGCACAGGATGCTTTTCCACTCTCAGCTGCACCTGTACATTTGCTATGTCTTTCCAGGAGCATGTTTGTGTTTCCCCAGGTATTCTGCCTCACGGAATAAATTGCTCTCAGCTTTTAATCCTGTATTAGAGGCTTCCTGCTTCTCTGAGTCAAACAGAAGTCACACAACACTAAGACCTCCAAAAGCCATGTAATAATCACGTCTCCCTGAGCAGGCACAGTGAATTTGGGCTATGCCATTCCGTGGGTTTCTTTATTTAATCTCTGGAAGCTCCCACTAATAGGGGTATTACCTGACGCATCCTTCATTTTATCAGTCCAATCCCTTCCTTCTGTTGATATTTCCTGATACCATGAGGTGGCCAAGATTGTAGCATGGGCATTTATTTGGCAGCAAAGTTGGAAAAATACATGGTTTCCAATTTTTAACAGTAAGGGTCTCTGAAGATTAACAGCAGTGCATGCCTCTAAATAAGTAAAGCAAAGAGCTTCTGAGATATACAAGACCATGGAAAATTTTAAGAAAACCAGCTTACCTCCTGACTGTTGTGCTTTTTTGGTGGAATAGTGAATGGTTCGTTTTATCTGTTATACCTGATGTCTAACCTCAACTCCCCTGTCTGCCCCTCAGGGATCATCTTCTTGTTGTTGAGGATGTGAAGAACAGCTTGTCCACTTGCTCTTGGCAGCAGCCTTTTATACATTTTGGAACTGCTTTAATGTACCCCCTGGTTTTCCCCTGAGAACTAACCCACTTGCTTTGCA
Source organism: Pachycephala philippinensis (assembly GCA_013397055.1). Classification (NCBI taxonomy): domain Eukaryota; kingdom Metazoa; phylum Chordata; class Aves; order Passeriformes; genus Pachycephala; species Pachycephala philippinensis. The sequence continues at coordinate 8,225 of VWZT01011386.1, read as the reverse complement.
ATTTACTCCTTTCTGTCCTTTTTTCCACGTTGTCTTCAAGCTCTCACTGGTTTGTCCATTTAGGATTCGTCCATGAGCCATGTGCCAGTGTGGGCAGAGGGGGAGGATGACTCCAAGTCTTGCACATGCAAGACGTGCCCATTCATACAGCCCTACCTATTGCTTGCCTGCTTCAAAGGAACATGCCGCTATTGCTCAAGCTCTGCCTGTGATCTGCAGTCACCACAGATCCCTTCTGAATGAGCAGGTCGTGCACAATGATGAAGGGTGGGGATGTGCAGTCCGTGCTGTGTGAGGTGTTATGGTAATGGCTGTAATTTATGTCAATTTGCTGTTTGTGTACAGACCGTATCCCTTCAGCTAACAGTACTGTAGCAGCACAGGTGGAGAGTGAAAGACAGCTGCCCTCTCTGAGAGCCCCAGGTTAATGTACGAGTGGTGGACAGGGTCTCAAGAAGTTTTCAGTGGTCCTGTTGCATCTCCCCTTTGCAGCTTTTGTAGGTGCCTGCTGGGATGTGGGTGCTCAGGAGNGTGCCTCCCAATACTGTGCTGTTGTGTTGCTGCTGGTAGGTGGGGATGGAGTGAATCTTCAAGTCTCTTTTATCTTTTAATAACAGAGTGCTTTGCAGCTGCCAAGACATTGCTCTATTTGCCACTAAAACAGAGCCAGCTGGGGCAGGTAACACTGCAGAGCAGCACTGCGTGTCCAGTTTGGGTGGTAACTGGAGAAACTGAGAGGGAAAATCAGTACAAACAACCATAACTGATATCATGTGTCTCTAATAAATCAGACAGTGGTTACGTACTCACTTCGTTGCAAAGTGGAGTGGGAATATTTGAGAGCAGGGAGGTCTGCTGGGAACTTGCTGTTCTTTGTGGTGAGTTCACAGAGCTCTCTGTTTGACTTTCGCTGTTGCTCCAAACAGGGATGGAAGGGAAGGACTTTGGCACGTGCAGAGTGGTGTTAATGCGGGTTTTCTGTGTGAATCATAGGACCACAGAATGGTTTGGGTTGGAAGGGGCCTTACAAAGATCATTTCGTTCCAACCTCCCTGCCCTGGGCAGGGAAATCCAGAACGGTTTTCATACTTACTGTTGCCTTGGAAAACTGAAATGTTTATGACTCAGTCCTTGAGCAAGAGGGCAGGAGGGTTTTTTTCCATTCTTGGATGTGGCCTCTTGTGCATCCAACAGTGATGTTTTTCTTCTGCTCTGCTTGCCCTTTCCCTGCTTCATCCCTTCCATTGCAGTCCCTGTGAGCTAGCCTCGTGTGCGGTGCAGTCACCCTCGCTTTGAGTCAGCCCGGCTATGCCCCCGGAGTGGGAAGGGAATGTCACTTTGGTGCACATCATGGGAACCGTAAGCAGTCACCATCCTCGAGCAGTGCGTGCTGTGTACACAGTGAACCATTTCAGGGCTGCAGATTCAGCTCAGCCCTGCAGCTTTTCATCTGCTTAGTTGGAAGTATATAATTTTTATTTGAGGTCAGAATCCAGCAGTGCTATGGCTGCCAAGTTCACCAGCACCAGTGTATTATGTTATGTGGCAACTTGAGGCTTTCCTCATAGCAGTGGGGAGCTATTAAGTTATTGTGAAACTAGTTATTTAGGTAAATGGTGCTTTAGGGGCAGCATTGATCCTGTTTTGAAAACTGATTTTAATAGGAGTGAAGCCAGTAACACCTTAATATCCACTGTTACCATGGCTGCTCAGAGTGATTGTTTGCCAGATTAAAAGGCTTTTTTTTCTTTAAATAATACCCTTTCTGCTTCTTTTGCCAAGGCTTTGACTGGTGAGAGTTTATATTCCCAGTCAGTATAGCATCAATATCTTAATGAGTGCTTGAAGAAACAGCTTTGCTGTTAGAGCTGAGCTCCTACTTAAAACACCCTGAAACCTCAGCCTAGATCAGTTATGTCCAGGCTTTGCTTTAATTCAAGATTTTTTGTGCAGCTTTATGAGCCCAGTTTAGCAGATTGAAGCTGAGCCTTCAGACATGATTCAGGAGCTGCTCTGCTGTTTGTGTTCTCATTTCCCTCTGCCTAGAAACAGTCAGCTATTTTTTTGTGCTCTTGCTTGGGCAGTAGTAGATATTAGAAGATGGGCAACTAAGAGTTGGATTGTAGGATAATTTCGCCCTTTCCCACAGAATTCCAAGTGATTCACATCTCCGTATAACGCCAGTCTCCTTTGGGGTACAAACATACTGGAATCCTGCGCTGGAAGGGACTGGAGACAGACAGCTGGTTGTGGGCAGGGTTTGGTTCTCCCAGAGATGTCTCAGTAGTGTGGAGGTATGTGGAACTGAGCCCAGCCCTCTGGGGAGCCGTGCCAGCACGAGCCCTTTCTGGTAGCTGTGACTTTTTATGGAGCTTGTGAGGGCCCCTGTTCCTGGGCAGTGAAGCATCAATTGCCAGCACTAGGAGGGATTTGACCTCAGTAGTGGAAGCTGGGAATTCAGATGGTGATTGGGATGGAGGAACCACCTTGCCCAGTATGATTTTTCTAGAAGTGGTTGCAGGTGGTCAGCAAAGAGGGGGAGCAGGACACACAAGTATCCTATCCTGTTTGGTTTTGTTTTTTTTTTTTTTTTCCCCAGGAGATTTGCTAGTATTTTGTTTGTTTAATAACCTGAAATGAATCTCTCAAGTGCTTGTCCTGCCTCGCCTTTAATCCGTGTGTAATTCTTCCATCCATAGTACTTTTTGAGAAGTAAGAGGCAGTAAGCGGACTAGAGGAAGATAACAGGAATGTTGAAAGAGGAACTGCTGCTCTGAAGGGAAGTTGTTAGTGGAAATCAGCCTCAAAATGGAAGCTATTCAATACATGAAAAAATGCTCTGTGCACTAAAAAGTAAGACTTCAATAGTGATATTTCCTAAAGACACAAAGCTAAGGAAGCATCATCAAGGGCTGTTCAGTGTTATTCAGCAGGAGAAGCTGGGATTATTCCTTAAGGAACAATTCAGATGGGAACTGGGTAGTTCAAAATTGCATGGTTGTGTGCCTGAGAAATTAGCAAAATGTTCAGCTCCGTCTGGGAGCTCACTGGGGGAAAGTGACAGTGATGGGGGGAAAACTCAGGGTCTCAGAGTGGTGTACGAGATAACTGTGAGCATCTAACGTGATGTAGCCACAGAAAAGATACATGTCGTCCGATGTGACATGTTGGACAGAGCATTTCTAGCAGAGATAGGAAAATCTAAGCATATTAAGGCATGGGAGACCTTGCTTGGAAGGCTGTGTACATTTCCAGTCACTCTCTGAAGGCTGTGTGCAAACTGGGTCGGGTCCAGAGCAGGAATACAGGTATGATCAAAGAAATGGAAAGCCTACCTAATGTGAAGTGATTAGAGAACTCAGATGATACAACTTTAAACACAGGCTGGATAAATGCTGACGTTAAAGCTCATTTTTGGAACATGAGTGAATAGGGGTGAGCTGTGCATGGATAAAGATAAGCTGGAAATTCAGAGAATGTTCTTAAACATCAGAGGACTGAACTTGGGAAATTAATTCTGTTAGAAGACAGTTAGCAAGCAACAAGAAATGTCCAACTTTCTTGAAAAAACAGCAACAACTTTCTCTTGGGAAGCCATTTCCTCGTTTGGAGGTGTGGCTCCTGCCTTGGGTTGCTAGCCCTGAAGAAATCAGTACTGCTGTTGTGGGCAGTGGACAGGGCTCACTGGGACACAGGGTCATCATGGTGGGCTGGTGAATTCTGATGTTGAGAACAAAACTGTTTTTGACTGGCAAAACTCCACAGACTCCTGTGCCTCTGTCCTCAGTTCCCCTTGGAAAGCAGGCTCAGTGTGGATGGGTTAGTGATCCCCCAGGGAAATGCGAGGGCTAAGGGCAGGCATTCCCACTGTGCTAACATATGTTTTTATCAGTCTGCTTGGATTTTTGACCCCTCACTCAACGGCTCCTGTATCTGTTCCCACTGAACAGAAAAGATGTCGAGTGCATGTTGGTAGCGATCAGCCCGTATTGATCTCTGTGTGTCAGAGAGATGCTGTTTGACCTTGAAGCACAGGACTTGAAGGAATGGGGGAATTATTTTAGTTTTCCTTTATGAGGAGTTTTATAAAGTTTCGTCATCTGCGTTCCTGTTGGCTCCTGTGTTCTGGTTCCCCCTTGCTCCAGTTGAGCAGACCCAGGCTCTTGGTTCAACTCTGACCAACTTCCCTCTCTCTGGCATTTCCCAAACAGCCTGGGTGGGGTTGGTGCTGGCTGGGGTTGCCATGGGATGTAGATTTCTGCCACAAACAATGGGTAAGCAAGGTGGGAAATCACTGAGCTGCTTTCACCTTGCTCCTGAGTGGTCCAGCACATGGGAAAGAGTGAAGATGTCCTTTTGGCCATGCTACAAATGTGGCCAGACTGTGTATCCTAGGCATGTTGCTGCTGTTGCACCTGCAGACAGCAAGGCACAGGTTTTCTGCTGTGATGGAGAGCTTGCTGTTGTTGTACCACTTTCTGTTTGCTTGAGAGGCATGGACACACTGAAGGTCTTGAGGGCTTGGTCAAAATGCCCACCCTTTAGGAGGAGGTGGCAGACAGCTCCCTTTGCTGGGGCACGGCTGTGAGCTGGAGGCAGCAGGTGGGGCTGCCTGGCAGTTTTGAGGTGGTCAGGTTGTGCCCCACACCTGCTGGTGAGGGATGATTAAAGACCTGTTCTAGCACAGTGCTTGATGTCGGAGCTACAGCCCAGACAGCTGACTGGAATCTGGGGCTGAGCGTTTCCAGTTCATGCATCACTGGACCAGCTTTGCAGCAAATAGGTGGGAGGCTGGGTCAGCTGGTGGGTGATTTTACTGCACAATTGTGGCAAAAGTGGAATGGGTTCTTCTTGTATGTGGGCGTGTGCTGACCTTAGCAGCCAATTCCTGCATGGTGTATGAAGGAAGAAGCCCAAGCCGAAAATGCGTTGGGTTTTTTAACAGCCACTTGATCTGTTTGTGTCCTAGTTGTTGTCAGCAAGAACTCCAGGTGCACATACAGCTCATGTCCAGTGTGAGTGCAGCACCTGTGGCTCCCCCAAAGTGGTAAGCTTTGCTGCAGCCCAGGACTAGGAGCAGGATGTGCCTCCTTACTGGAATTCATAGGTGGGAGGTTGTGTTGTGCATTCAGTTCTGACAGCCCTGGAGCAAGGGGTATGGAGGCGAGATGGCAAAAATCCTTCCCAACACCTGAGATGCTTGTGGGTAGTGAGACTAACATAGCTTGATAAGGAATTTTCTCCTGCCAAGCTACCCACACCGCAGAGTGCTGGAGCAGGTGGGAAGCCCCTATCCCTACCTGCCCAGGTGAAGCAAGATGGGAACCCCTGTTACTGTAGGGGCGGGCATGTCTTGACACCTCCATCTCTCTCACCTTCCTTCTCCAAGGAAAACAGTCACCAGCCTGCAGTATCCCAGCTCCCTCCTTGCGTGACACTGTGGAGTCAGCCGTGCTCCCCTTCTTGCACTGACTCATCTCTGTGATCAAAGAGAAGTCATCTCCTAGAAGACAGTCTGCAAGAAAGAGCTTTGTTCTTCCTTATTAGCGCCTGAGATCTCCTGCTGCCTGCAAAGCTTTGGGACAGGCCATCAGTTCCTGGCGCTGTTGCTGAGTGAGGCAGATCAGGGAGATGCGGCAAAGGGGTGTGTGCTGCAGAGGGTCGAGGCCATGTGAGTTTGAGATCTGGGAAACATGCAGAATGTGTTTTGGGGAGGAGGGTACAGACATTTATGTTGGGAACAGATGTGTAAATAGGAGTGTTTCATAGGGAGCCCCTTGTCTGCTGCATTGCTCTGTCTGATTTTTAAGAACATACCCCCCTGACTCCATCTGCTCTGGTGTGTGTGCTACACAAGACAGGCATTGCTGTCAGTGAATTGGTTAATGCCAGTGTCCTGTGGCAGGAGCAGGGATGAAGGCAAGCACTCAGCCTGCCAGCATTTATACCTCCTGGCGTCAGCATTGGCAATGCTTGTGGAGGACTGGGGAGGGCACCGAAATAGTTTCCATTCTCCTCTCTGCTGTGGGAACGAGTCTCCTGGGTAACAAATGCTCCTTGTTCTGCACAGAGCTCCACAGCTGAAACTCTCCTTCTCTTTCCTCGCTGTTGCTCCCTGACTGTCCCAGCTGAAGGGGCCGGAGATGTCTGCTTGAGCCTGCCTTAATTAACACTGACAGTACAATGGGGCTGGCCATACGGGGGTCCTGGGGCTGCACATTAATGGGAGCACAGTAAATACCCTCATTTACTGCAGCTTGGTTGGAGCAGAGCCTGCCAGGACTGGCTTTCTGCTTGCTGTAATGGTCAGGCGTGGAGGTAGGCCTCTCACTCCTGTATCCTCCCGGGGGCTTGTCCCTGCCTCTTGAACAGCACCAGCTGGTGTTGTGGGTCCCGAGCATCCCAGGAAAGGCAGGCAGTGGGCTGGGGAGCATAAAGTGCCACTGACAGGGCAGATACCTTGACGTCTCGGGAAGGACCTGACCTGTGGAGCCTGGCCTCTGGGACTGGTTGAGGGATCATTCACTGTGGTTTGGAGGTGAGTAGCAGAGCTGCATCTGTGATGCTGGCTCCAGTGCATTGCAAACAGTCTGCACAGCCCACAGCCCAAGGCCCTTTCTCTTTTCCCAGAGGAATGGTCTCTTTGTGCTGTGGGGAGTCCTGGACTTCTGCCTCTGAAGCCCTTGGTAGGAACCACCCCCTAGTCCTGTGGTTTTCTGTCAGAAATCTGATTTAAATGTTCCTTGAAGGGATATTTTAAAAGTTTGTGGTGTTCTTGGATCTGAGATAATTGGCAGCCACTTCCAGTAATAAGTGGAATTTTTCTGTCATAGCTTTTTATGTTGACTTCTCCAGAGGCAGAAGCTTCTGTAAAGTGTTATATTGTCTGGGTTGTTGTGTTTGTGTTTCTTGTTTGCTGCTTTGGGTACATCAAGGCATAAAGTAAAAAGTACTCAGCTATGTGGCAGTTCTTAATTTCTTTGAATTTTCTGTCTGTGTGACAATTTTACCCCTTCTCTGCTTTGCTCTGACCCGCTCACTTCCTGTGGAGCCTCAGTTTAGGACATGCGTTTTGGTTTGGGCTCACAGGTTTTGCTTTTTCCAATGTGGATTCTCCAGTTTCTGAGCTCTGCTTGGCTCTGCACAGGGCTGTAGGCACGGGGCTGGATAAGGAAGGGGCAGTAATGTGAGTGGTTCCTCCAGGGTGGATGCTTCTCTCGTGCTAGAAACACTTCCCTGGCACAACACAGCCCGGAGCACAGCTGAGTTTCTGGGGTGTGTGGTTATACCCCAGCTGGTAGAAAAGCAGCAGCAGCCACATTTGTGCCTTGCACAGCTACCTGCACCCTGTCAGGAGCTGCACTACTCTGCCAATGGAGCAAGTTCCATCACCTCTTCTCACCAGCTGCCTCTGGTGAAAAGGGACATAGAAAAAATCCTTCCAGATAGGACAGCCTGAGCTTTGCAGGTGGTGACCCCATGTTTCAGGTAGGAAGGCCTGCTGTGGGTTGCTTTGCCGAAAAGCTGGGATCTAGCCCAGGTCATGGGCAGCACTTTAACCACAAACTGCAGCTAAGAGTTGGTGGGATCTTGACTTGAGGTCCCCTGTGAGAGCAGGGACCGCAGACATCCTGCCCCTGCCAGGTGGGTTCGGCACTGTGGGAAGTGCTGGTGGTTGCATTTTACTCCAGAGGTGGCTGCATTTCAGGGATGCTGTGTAGATACTGTTGATGAAGCTGTTTAGGACAAGGCACTACAGAAATTTAAAGAAGCTTCAGGAAGCTTCTTGCAGTCTTCCCATCCTCCTCCTACTCCAATGCGCTGCTTTGCAGACTGCCATTTTATCTCCAAGGGTTCTAGCTGCCATTATCAATAGCAGGAACATAACACTCCAGTCCCTTTTGCTTTCCTTTGCAAAGACAGGGTAAGAGATCAAACAGCCTGCAAGCACACGCCATCCGAAATCCAGTCTCATCACAGAGCAAGATGCTGCAGCTCTATTTTATGGCACAGGCTTCGATCTTTTTATTTCTCCTCATGCTGCCTTCCTGATTTCCCAGTTCCTGTAAGAATCAATCCTCCATCATCCCCTCCTTTTCTGCTCCCTCCCATCCACTGCCTTGTCTGAGGTTCCACAGGGACTGACTGTGAGCTGGAGCGGCGGTGCTGTGGGCATGCTTGCTCCTTCACACACAGCAACGTCACAGCAGCAGCAGCAGCAGCAG
>VWZT01011346.1:19766-49565 GCA_013397055.1 Pachycephala philippinensis | reverse complement strand
CAGCTTTGGGAATTGTTTATTTTCCTGAACTCCATCGGGATACAGAGTTTGGAAGTTGGGGAAGTGGCTCTGCCAGTCTTTGCTGGCCTTTCAAGTGGTGCCAAGGTCAGGCTGCCAGTGCTACAGTGGCTGGAGTGATTAAGGATGTCCCAATGCACTGCCCAGGATTTGGAGCAGGCTGGTCCCAAGTCCAGCAACCCAAGAAACCATCAAATCCACAATCCCAAAATTAACTGCTTTACATGTGTAAAAAAGTTTTTTTTTGGTTTGGTTATTTAAGGGACTTAAAAACGTGACAATGATGACGTGAACGATTTTCTTTCTCCTGTATTGATGAAGGAAGAGAAGAGGAATAAGATTTTTTTTAACGTTTTTTTTTTCTCTTGAGTGTTAATTAAGTGGTTTCTGACTTTTGATAAACTCCCCCTCAGAAAGGAAGTTTGACTCGTGTCCACGAGCCCATGTGTGAGGGAGAAATACCCACAGCCCTTGATGGAAGGTATTTATATCCACTTAGATCTGGAGGGAGGGGACTTGGAGACACAACAGGAAATTATTTTCTGCTGATATTCCCAAAAAAGTGACAGCATTGAATTTATAACAAACAGGAGAGGGAGAGAATCATGGAATCACAGAAGATTTGGGTTGGAAGGGCCTTAAAGCCCATCAAATCCCACCCCTGCCATGGCAGGGACACCTTCCCCTGTCCCAGGCTGCTCCAATCCCAGTGTCCAGCCTGGCCTTGGGCTCTGCCAGGGATCCAGGGGCAGCCACAGCTTTTTGGGAATTACATTCCAGCTCCTCCCCACTCTCACAGGGAAAAAATCCTTCCCAAAATCCTATCTAAAACTACTTTCTGTCAGTTTGAAGCCATTCCCCGGCTCCTGTCCCTCCAGCCCTTGGGAATTGTCTCTCTCCATGTTTCCTGGGGCTCCTTCAGGCCCTGCAAGGCCACAGTGAGCTCACCCCAGAGCTTCTCCTCTCCAGGCTGAACAGTCCCAATTGTCCCAGCAACACATTGGATACAAAAAGTAAGGAAGCAGAGCCATAATTCATCCCCCTCCAGTCCACCTCTACAATTAACCACGGCGATGTATCCTAATTTTTATAAAAAAGGAGATTATTTTGTGACCAGCACCTTGGCATGAGCATTTCTGTGCTCAGTTGATTATGGAATACTATTTTTTGGGCTCAATATTTTTGCTGAGGGGTTGGAAATGTGTGAGAGGGAAAATCTTTCAGAAATTGTGTTAAAATTAAACACAGGACTGATTTTTTAATCCACCTGACACGCAAGGCTTAATCTTCACTCCTTACCCCTTCCATGGGATTGTTCCTCCACACACAGGTAATTCTTGTCATTAATGAATCCAAAATAAGATATCACAGCTCTTCCCAAAGCCATGTCCTGCCAGAAGGCTTCCTGAGGGAAAAATTCCTGCCTGTAGTCATTTTTCCTATATTAAAAGAATTTCCCTTGTATTTTAAACTTCCAGGAATGCTGATATGGGGCAATCCTTGGGAAGTGCAGCTGGGCCTGGATGCAGAAGGAACACACCCACGTGTGCTGGTTCTGCCCTGGGCTCTAGGGTGTCTCCTGGGCTTAAATATCAATTGACTTTGAAATTTGTGGGAGCAGGCGGATTTTTGCAGCCCTTAATGTGATATAATGGCAGGGATTTGAAAGCCGTCAGCCCTTTTGGTGCAATTTAATCCGGGCTGGTTAAAAGGAGCAATAGGAAATCCATGGGAGCAGTTTCCAGCTGTCAGCTCCAATTTGCCAGGACAGCCCCTGATGCAGCTGGGGAAAGGGAAATTTGAATTTTTGGGCTCTGCCCTGGAAAGATGCTGGGAAAGACACCCAGAGCTCCAGAAAAAAAACCCTACAGCCTCTGGGAGGATGGAAGAGAGCAGAGCTGCCAGTGAAAGGGATTTTATGGGGATTGGTTCTTGTGGCTCAGTGTCCTCCCTGGAAAAGGGGTGCTGGGAACAGGAGAGATCTCTGGGAAACCCTTTTATAGAATCCCAAAATGATTTGGGATGGAAGGGATGATAAAGATCATCCCATTTCACCATGGGCAGGACACCTTCCCCTGTCCCAGGCTGCTCCAATCCCAGTGTCCAGCCTGGCCTTGGGCACTGCCAGGGATCCAGGGGCAGCCACAGCTGCTCTGGGCACCCTGTGCCAGGGCCTCCCCCCCCTCCCAGGGAACAATTCCTTCCCAATATCCCATCCAGCCCTGCCCTCTGGCACTGGGAAGCCATTCCCTGGCTCCTGTCCCTCCAGCCCTTGTCCCCAGTCCCTCTCCAGCTCTCCTGGAGCCCCTTTAGGCCCTGGAAGGGGCTCTGAGCTCTCCCTGGATGCTCCACTTTTCCAGGTGAACTCCTCCAGCTCTCCCAGCCTAGCTCCAGAGCAGAAGGATTTCATCCCTTACATCAACTTTGTGGCCTCTCTTGGACTTTTTCCAACAGGTCCACGTTTTCCCATGTTCTCCTTTACCCCAGTGTCATTCTCCTATGGCAGTGACAACATTTTTACCCACCATCCCTATTTTCACCCTGTTTGATCTTTTGCTCTTTAAACCTAACAGAGTTTTTAAATTTGTGCATCCAGCCTTTAGACAGGTGCCTACCAATGAGGGGATTTGCTCAGGCCCCACACTCCAGTCTGGGATCCAGACACTGTTCCTAAAAACCTCCTTTCCTCCATGAACCTGAAGAATTGAATTCCCTGAAGCACTACAGGAATTATTTTTCCATAAGCAGGGAGCAGAGTGCCCATCATTCATTTCCCTGGCTGAAGGGGTACTGGAATGCCAGGCTGCTTTTTCTCCATTAGTCCCAGCCTGCCACAGTCAACTTTAAAGCCAGGCTTTGGCACACCTTATAAATAACAATACATTTATGCAATTGAATGCCTGAGCAGTAATTCAATCAAGGCAGTTCTGCTGCTGGTCATAAACTACTTAAGCTGTTTGAGTCTCAGCTTAAGACATCAACAGAGGGCCTTGATTGAATTGCAGCCTCAGATTTACCTTCTATTATTCAAGGCTACCTCTCCGTGTGGTGAAACATTGATATGATGAGTAAATCTTGAACTGCTACCAAAATAAACTGGGTTGTTTGCTGGGTGGAATATTCTGATGTTGATGGTGAGGGAAGTTTTACCTCAGATTTTGGTGAGGCCAAGGCTGCAGGCCTTTAAAAGCAGAGTGATTTGCAGAGTTCTTGTGATACAGCGTTTATAAAGGCAGGGAATAGCTTCCATCAGGCCATAGAATTAGGAAAAAATAAATTTGTGATGTCCAAGATGCTTTTGAAGTCTGACAAAGATCAAGGAGCAATGCAATGACTCGAAGTAGGTTGGCCTCAAAGATCTCAGGGGTCTTTTCCAACCTAAATTTTGGAATTCTGTGGGTTCCAGTAGGGAGTGCCAGCCCTGAGTGCGACCAAAATGCCACAGCTTGGGAGAAAAGCTCCTGCCCTCACCTGAGGAGACACCAACAGCTGCCTGGAACCCACAAAGTGCAGCATTTTGGGGTATTAATTTTACCTTACAAGTATTAATTTTACCTTCCAAGTTTGTGTCATTTGAAGGTGTGGTCTCTGAGGATCTCAAAAGCAACCACAAGCAGGAAATGTGTTCCTTGAAGGACTTCCTGAGTGTCTGGGGAAGTTCTGGAATGAAGATTGGTTCTTTAAACCAAATGGGAAAATAATTCCCAAAATATTCCCAAAATATTCCCAAAACCATGGGAATAATTGGTGTAAATGGTAAAATAAATTGCATTTGGATATTTGTGGAAGAACCAGAACCTTGGGCACGTCTGCCGTGAGGAAAAATTTATTTTAACTTTTTTTTGGTGGGAATTTAATGCATCCCCTACCCCATTTCTGAGGATTGCTCTCATCCCAAGGTTTCTCCACCAGCACAGAGGGTGGAAATGGCTTTGACAAGCATCCAAAGGCCTCCTTGGTGTAGAATCCGTTCACAGCCTCATCCACATCCCAGCCCCAATTCCCAGAGCAGGGGCACGTCAGGACAAGCTGCGGTCTGGCCAGGAAAAAAGGGAAAGAACCATTTTTTTTTCCCCTCCCAGAAGAGCAGCGCTCATCCAGAGAGCTCCCGAGGCTGAGAGAAAGAGCACAGACATCTCCAAGGGTGGATTTGGACAGAAAACTTTATATGGCCCCGAGGATTTCAGCTTCCGGCGCCTCAGACAGAGCTGGGAATTGTATCAATATTTATTGCCAAATATAGATTAACAAATCCAGCTGTGAAACAGCCTGGGGGACTCCACGTTCAATTTTGTCCCCAAAACCTGAGCCCTGCACACAAACCCCACCAAAATATCCCTGTGAACGTGGAGAATGCTGCTCAGAGCTTTTTCTGGGTATAAATCACCACCATTTCTCACACAAGTACCAGCAGATCTCCAGCACCTCTCAGGCTCTGACACGCAGAACCTTCAAGCTGCCTCAATATTTCTTTTTCAGAGGAAATTCAGCAGAAAAGCAGCAGCACTGGGGCTTTTTTTTTATTTTTTTCCCAGTCCACGATCTTCAGAAAAAAAACCCACATAACAGAAAATGGAATATTGTGAGCAGCCCACATAATTACTCATGATAGATAACTGTATTAAAAATTAAACATAAATTATTGGAGGCATTACAGTGTTGGCACAGGATGAAAAAGGTGCTTCATATTCCTGAAAGGTTGAGCTAACTGCCTGAAAGTTTGGCTCCATAGAAAAGAGACTAGGCTGGATAAATGGAAAGCATTTATTGTTTGAAATATGGATTTTAATATAGCCCAGCACAACCCCAAAACATCAGTCCTTTTCAATAGGGTTAAAGTAAGATGGATCTCGCAGATTAAAGCAGTCGGGAAGATGCTCTTTGGCAGGGAGAAGCAGGAGAATGAGGAAAGGAGGCTCCTTGGAGTCACTCCATGGCTTTGGAGGAGGAATCCTCACTGTTTTATTGGGCTCCACAAAGTCCTGGTTTGTCTGGGAGCACTGGGACACGCTGATGGCTTGGCATGGGAATGCCCATCCTGCTCCTGAGGGCATCCAGGAGTCAGCCAGAGGGGGAAAAACCCTGAGGAAAACTCACTCCAGGCAGATCCACATCTTCCCAGCCTGGCTGAGGAGAGAGGATACAATTTTCTGTGGGTTTATAAAGTTCTGATGGAGAAAATCTTGGAGCATCTCGAGGGTGTTTCACACAGAGTTGGTTCCTCGCTGCATTTGGCATCGCAGCTTTCAGCAGCTCTCAGCAAAGATTTGATTTTTCCATCGTGTTTTGTAGGTTTGAAATATTCAGCAGGGCCTGATTTCCTAGAATTTCACTTCCAGCTCTGACATCAGGGACCGGCTCTGAATTTAAAAAGCAGCAAATTCCTGGACAATCCTCAAACTGAGCCTGGCCTCTGACAAGAATGTGACTCTCAGAGTGTTGCTGGTCAGCTCAGAGCACTGCTGAGTTGTTCCTTGAAATGGGAAAAGGCAAGGAAAAAACTTCTGTGCTAAAATCCCTCCTCAGCAGGAATTCTTCAGGAGGATTTAGCTGAAGCTGACCGGAAAAAAAGTGAGAAGAGACAGAGAAAGATGTAACTTTTCCCTGGTGTAAATGTTACTTTCACAAACATTTAATTGAAGAATTACATAAGTCTCAGGATTTCCAAGCCCTTCCATGATTAAAAAGTTTGCACATCTGAAAATATCCTGGTGATTTTTAATACAGCAACAAAGAAACAGAAAATGGGGATCGAGTAATTCTAAATATTGAGGTTTTGGTGTTTTCCTGGTATAAAAAAAGTCATAATGTAAAAAGCTGTGGCAGGGAACTCGCTTGCATCAGATATTTAATTTTTTTTCTTGTCATTTCTCCTGTTGCTCCCCCAAGCATGACTCAGATGCTTTCAGAGAAAACAGAAAAGAAAAACTGAAGATGCAAGGCCACGTGTCTCATCTTTCAGAAAAGATCCTTTCAAAGAGGAAATCCTGGGGAGCAGCCCTGAGGAACTTTATCCCAAGCTGTGTGTTATGGAGAAAACAATGGGATTGAGGGCGGACCGGTGAGAAATTGGGATTATACCTAAAGAAAAGCTTCTTCCTTGGCAGACACTGAGATATTTATGTCTATAATGAGGATTTATATCTATAATGAGGACAGCTATTCCTTCAGCAATTCCTGACAGGCCTTGGAAAATGCCAGGGAGAAGCCTCTGTGTGTCCAAATTCCATTTTCATGACCTGATCCAAGGGTTTCCACGTGGTGGGGCAGGAACACCACCAAAACCAGCCTCAATTTCCTCTCCAGGAGACACTGTGCGTCACCCAAATCAGGAATTTCACCTGGCACAAGAGACAAGGAAATGTTGGAACCCCCCATTTCCTCCAGCCCGACTCAGACCAGAGCAAGCCCCAAGGAGCTGGGATTTGCATCCTTTGTTCTCCTGACCCCTCCAGGTCCTGTCACCCTGTCCTGAGAAGGAATTGTCCTGTCTGTGCCTTTCCCCCCTCCACCTTCTCTCTCCTTCTCCAAGGTACCCTCAGGAGATTCCCCAATCCCTGTAAAGTGTCCCCAGCACTGGAAGGAGCACAGAAAAGTGAGATTGTGCCTCACATCCTCCACCTCATGGAGGAGATTTTGGGAACCTCTTTGCAACCATATTATCCCTTAATCGTGCTGCATCCCACAGCTTTAGGAAGAAATGTTTAGCCACCACAGAACACATTAATAAAACCCCTTTGATGTGCAATGAAATGAGCAATTGAAGCTGAATTTTGGAAATTTTGGGTTTTTTTTTTTTTCTCATTCCCGTCTTCTCAATAGGGGGGTGTGCTGCAAGGCAAAAAGCTGGAGTTTTTATTCCTGATGGAAACATTCTCACTCCAGCTCAGGACCTGGCCAGGATGGGAAGAAGAGCGAAGCAAGGAGTGAGAAAAACGGTGAGGTCATAAAAAATTCATCCAGGAGGGGATCCAAGTGCAGTAATGAGGCCTCACACGCAGGCGATGGAGTACTTAGCACTAAAACCCTCTCTCGGTGCTATCTGGTTACCATCTTATCAACACGACACCCATTAGCCACTGATAATAGTAACTAATCAGCTGTTCTGCCGTCCTTTATTTGCCTCCCCAAAAGATCTTCTTCCCTGCCCAGCCCCTCCCCACAACAATCTCAGGCTCTCAATAATTCATGGCACTGAGGAGCTGTCCTCCAGCCCTGATGTCACTTCCTGACGAGCTGCTGGGGTGTGCTGGGGACACTCCGAGCTGCTCTCATCCCATCACACATCCCAAAAAAAGGCCCTGGTCCCCTCCTGACATCATGGATCAGCTGAAGTTTGGGGTAGCAAACTTCACTCCCCAGGTGAGCACTGGGACATGCTTCTTGTTGCATGGATGGAAAGCTCCATCCCTGAGTTCATCCTTAGATTCAACGCTCCTGATCATCAACAAATTACATAAAATATGTATTTTGTGTTAAATTTAGTGTTTGTAACCCAGGGAAGGAGACTGACTTCAGGCTGAGAAGCGGTATTAGGAATTTCAGGAGGAATTTCTTCCTGGAAAGGGAGGTCAGGCCTTGGAAAGAGCTGTCCAGAGAGGTTTGGAGTGCCCATCCCTGGAGGTGCCCAAGGAAGGGCTGGATGTGGCACTCAGTGCTCTGGGCTGGGGACAAGGTGGGCATCGGGCACAGCTGGGGCTGGATGGGCTGGGAGGGCTTTTCCAGCCTCAGGGATCCTGGGATTCCGTGATTCCATGACCTTTATCACTCAAAGTGTGAGATTCCACACAGATTTTTTGGTATATGTCAGCCGTGGTTTCCATCTATAAAAAGGACTTGACAGCTGAGAGGTTTCTATGTGGTTGAAACTTTGAACTGCTGCACTGGAAAATGGGATTTGAGGTCTGTGGACACCCGGAGTGTCCCCAGATTCCCATGTGATTCAATAATGTCATTTCTTCTCTCTTTCATTTCCCCATCCATAAAAGTGTAGCGCTAAGAGCTGTGTAAATAAGTGACTTCTACCTCAGGACCAGCCTGAAAAGCCAAGGAAGAAACGAGAACCTCATGCTTAAGTTCATGGAATCATGGAATGGTTTGGGTTGGAGGGACATTAAAGCTCATCCAGTGCCACCCCTGCCATGGCAGGGACACCTTCCACTGTGCCAGGTTACTCCAAGCTCCATCCAGCCTGGCCTTGGGCACTGCCAGGGATCCAGGGGCAGCCACAGCTGCTCTGGGAATTCCATCCCAGCCCCTCCCCACCCTCCCAGGGAACAATTCCTTCCCAAAATCCCATCCAGACCTACTCTCTTTCAGTTTGAAGCCATTCCCCTCTGTCCTGCCACCTTTCAAAAAAGACTTTAACCATTGAAAACATTCTTCAGACCTTTCTCCTTGCAAGCTTCTGGCTATTCCCAGGGGACTGCAGGAGAAGAATTCCCGGTCTCTTTTAGGACAGACAAGTTCAGGAGCAGCAGTGTCTTCCAGGATGGAAGGAGGCCTTGCTGACAAGGCAATGAGCTCAAATATTGCACAGAGGAAATGAGATAATCTGCCCAAATCTACGTGCCTCGAGTCCAAGCCTGAGGATGTGGTTTCATCATCTCCTTCTCTCCAAATGGAGAAGGGTTCATTTTGTCTCATCCCAAGTATTGCCACAGACTGATTGCCAGAAATCACGGTGCTGGAGCATTCAAAACGTGGATTGAGTCACTCTGGGACATCCTTTCCCTTGAAATCTGAGGAAGTTCAGAGTCTCCGGTTTCGGATGTTCCTCTTCTCCAGTTTCACCCTCTCTGAAGGGGAGGTAAAAGCAGGAGGCTGTGAGGATTCATTCAATTCCACAATAAAAATAGGACATGAATATTGAGTGGCACCGAAGCACAAGTGGGATGGTGTCATTATTCCTAGACAGTATTTCCAGAAATAATTCCATGCAGGGAAGAAATTGGGCACATTCCTTCACTTCCATGGGGTAACAGGCATTTTGACCAGGATGCAAATCCTGCCAGGAATGATTTCAGCTTGCCCAGGGACAGACAGCAGGGCTGGGATTCCTTGGGGCTCTGTCCATTCTCCTTTTAAACTCTACATTTTTAAGGCACAGTTCATCTCTCCTTAAAATTCATCCCTTTTGGGAATCAGAGAAGGAGGAACGGCACCCTGACAGGGCTCCTCTCTCCTCACTGACACAAGGGCACCCTCATGGGGGTTACTCAGAGATGTAAACCCCCACAAGAGCTTTAAATCCCACCCTGCCCAAATCCTACACCCTCACTACAGTGGCTTCCTACTAATAAATCTATTTCCTATCCCAATGGGACCATGGCTGTGTCAAAAAGGGAAAACCCACACTTTGGAAATAAAATTGAGCCTCAGATTTGGAGAATCAGCCCTTCCCTTTCACAGCTTCATGATGTGACCTTCCAGAGCCTTAGAAAAGGGAGGGAGAGGGAGTTTTTATATGGCAGGAAGGGATGGGACAAGGGGGAATGGTTTTAAACTGCCAGAGGGCAGGGCTGGATGGGATTTTGGGAAGGAATTGTTCCCTGGGAGGGTGGGGAGGCCCTGGCACAGGGTGCCCAGAGCAGCTGTGGCTGCCCCTGGATCCCTGGCAGTGCCCAAGGCCAGGCTGGACACTGGGGCTTGGAGCAGCCTGGGACAGGGGAAGGTGTCCCTGCCATGGTTTTGAGATCATCTTTAAGGTCCCTCCCAGCCCAAACCATTCTGGGATTATTTATGAAACCAGGAACCGACCCTGTCTCTAAATCATCTTGGGGATCAAAAGACCATATCCCTTAAAATGTATCCCATATTCCTTCTACAATTGGTATTTGGCCATAGACATACAATAATATTGATAATAATGAATAATTTATAGATCCAAAATAATGCAATTCATATAAAATACACATATATAATAATACAATAATAGGATAATAAGAAAACACAACAAAAAACCACCAGCACTGTGATCTGTGGCTCTCTCAAAACACAATTTGAACTCAGCAACAATTTAAACACCTAATTCTGCTCCATTCAGCTTTTCTGGTTGGATATTTCGTGGCCAAATCCACTAAACACCCCCTGAACTGGACTGAGCACTGGGACACCTTTCACCTTCCCAGTCAGGACCTCCCAAAATTGGCTCTTTGCCACATGGGAGCTGAGGAGCCAAATCTGACACCTCCAGCTTGGGAACAGCCTCTTGCCCTGTACCTGAAGACAAGCAATACAAATTCCCTGATTTTCCTGTTATTCCCATAACACAGGATAAATCTACAGGTAGCCAAGATTATTTTCACCAAGTTAATCCTCAGGAGTAAAGGAAAATCTTGATCTCAAGCTCATTCCTCATCTGACACCTCTGCAAATCTTGTAATTCTGCAGATGAAAAAACTCTTCTCTCTGCTATTAATTTCCAGGAAAATGAAAATCTTTCCTGTTTCTGCTCAGGATTACAAAATCACACTTTGGAAGTGTTTCCATCTCAGGGTCCCTGCTTTTGTAGGCTGTGTATCAGTGGCAATCTTTCACCAAAAAAAAAGAGAGAATTTGCAGCCATCCAAGCCGTTCCTATCCCAAAGGATTTGTGTTCCTAATATATTTAATGAGGACATGGAAAAAAACAGTGGCAGAGGAGCTGATTTCTCTCTCCTCACCAAACCTGAGTGGCAACAAAGCACAGAGCACCCCAAAAATCCCACTGATTCTTTCTCATCCTCTGCTTCCCACCCAAATGTTGGATCCAAGCCGAATTTCCACACAGAGGTGGCAGAAGTGCTTCCTCTCTTGTAGGGAATGAGGAGATCCATGAGCAACTCCAACATTCCCTAAGTCCTGTTGGGAAAATTGGTTTTGGACAGTGCAAACCACGTGTTTAAACTGCAATCCCTGTCCGTCCATCTGTCTGGGATGAACTAAAAATCAGGATTACTCATGACTGGGCAGTCACTGGATCACCCAGACATGTGACAAGACACAAGAACGGGACAAATTCTGGCAAAAGGAACCTTCAGGAATATGAAGTCCTTGATCCAGTTCTGCTCACGCAGAGTTTGGATTCAGTGCTGAGAAATATTCCAGCAGGGATCTCCAGAGGCAGGGAAATGTTTCCCAAACACAGAAGAGCACAGGATTTTTTTAAAAGGAAATTTTGAATCTCTGTGCAAGACAAACACGGTTCCAGTCTTGTTTGCAATGAAGAGCAGGAATAGGCTCTAACAGGAAAAGGAAGCACACAAGGTTTTAACATAAATATCCCAATAAAATAATGGAATATCTCAAGTTGGAAAGGTTTCATATGGATAATCAAAGTCGATTTCAATTATCATGAGATTGCTTTTGAGCAACTACAAGAGGAAATTATTGGACAAATAACCTGCAAGCAAGGGAGAGCTTTAAAAACATCTTCACTGGTTTGCAGATATTTCATAAAATAAAACAGAACATATAAACTAAAATTTTGGACAGGTGGTAAAATCTGGAACCTGGAATGTGCAGGGGAAAAAATAGGGAAGAAGCACTGCTGAAATCCAGCCTGAGGCCTGGATAGAAAATGGAAAGTGATGGGTTGTTTTTTGGTCTGGCCAGGAATTGATGTCCACAAGAACAGAGCAACTCTGTGAGCTCCCATCACCTGGACTCCTGCAACCAGCTCTGGAATTCCAGCACAGGGAGCACGTGGAGCTGCTGGAGAGAGTCCAGAGGAGGCACCAGGATGAGCAGAGGGATGGAGCAGCTCTGCTGGGAGGAAAGGCTGCGAGAGCTGGGATTGTTCAGCCTGGAGAGGAGAAGCTCTGGGGTGAGCTCACTGTGGCCTTGCAGGGCCTGAAGGAGCCCCAGGAAACATGGAGAGAGACAATTCCCAAGGGCTGGAGGGACAGGAGCCAGGGAATGGCTTCCCAGTGCCAGAGGGCAGGGCTGGATGGGATATTGGGAAGGAATTGTTCCCTGGGAGGGTGCTGAGGTGTCAGAGCCTGATCCAAGAGACGGGACCAACTCTGTTATTTGTGACTTATCACTTACAAAATCAAACGAGGATCAGTCTCAGGAGTTACAGGTTTAACAGCAAGGAGCCAGAACTGAAGAAAGTCACGAGTTTCAGAGTTCCATGGCANCCATATCACCCAATGCATTTTCTTACTAATAACTGTAGAAACATGGATTTCTAATTTTTCAACTTAAGATCTGTATACATTTATCATTACATCAACCCAAGCTCTTTCCAGGGCTGTAAATTGAACTCATCAGTGTTTGTGGGGGTTTCTACTCCTCTGTATCCCACAGGGAGGCCCTGGCACAGGGTGCCCAGAGCAGCTGTGGCTGCCCCTGGATCCCTGGCAGTGCCCAAGGCCAGGCTGGACACTGGGATTGGAGCAGCCTGGGACAGGGGAAGGTGTCCCTGCCATGGCAGGGGTGGCACTGATCCTTAATTCCCTTCCAACCCAGGCCATTCCACAATTCCGTTACTTTTTCCCTCTACCTGGGAAAATGCAGAGATCCCTGGATATGGCCTCTCCAAAATCTTCCCCATCCAAACCCCTGGGCTGTGAAGGGTTCCCCACACCAGCCATGGGATCTGACCTTTGGACAGGGAATAAAGGATTGAATAAAGGAATCCCAGAAGGATCTGAGCTTCGAAAAGCTGAGTAAAGAGCAAAAGGAAGCAGAGCTGAGACCCAACAAAAGAGAGGAATCCATCCAACCCTGGAGACAGGAGGAGCCCCAGAGGAGGGAATCTCGGAGCCTAAAGAGTCCTGCTGGAGGATCCATCCATCACAAAATGGACTGTCCAGCCAAGTGGGTATTAAGTCTGAGATTTTCCTGGTGCTTGCATTTTTTTATGCCAAAAAATCCCAGCTATTTAGAAAAACATGTTTTTGTGGATTTTTCAGACATTTCCTCTGAAAAGCTGTTGCTGTTTCCTCAAGTCCCAAAGCTTTATTTTTACATTTAATGGGCTCTTCTCTCACAGCTCCATGCACAGAAATATTTTGTGAATTAATATTAAATTAATATTAAGCAGGGTGTAGCTGACAAATGTGAAGCTTTTCAACTCCAAAGTGACTTAGCACTCCTGATTTTAATTAGAATTTAGGTTCAGATGGAAAGAAATCCTTTGTTGCCGTGTGCTGTTTTAGGACTTCCCTGGGAGTCCATAAGAAATTCCAGGCTGTGGGGTTAATCCATTCTCTCCAAGAAATCCTAATCAGGATTAAGGCTGGGCCACACGAGCTCTGTCTCAAATTTGGATGAGGAAGATGAAGGCCACAAGAAGAAGTTCCCATCTCCAGTTGCAGATGTTCCCATCTCCAGTTTCACCTAGTTCATGGATTTCCTCCTTCCTGGCTCCATCCCTGCTGGATCCCATCCCACAGATTCTCCAGCCAGAGCACGAGGGTTTCTCTAAATCAATTTATCACCAGTTTGGCACCGCATTGCAAAATCAGGGCTGCATTTTTCTGTGAAACACAAGAAAGTGTCTTTTCTCTTCTGAATTGTCCCCCCTTGCCTTCATTTCCTGTCTCCTCCAGAGCCCTGGTTTGTTTGCTTTTCAGTGATGAGGGGAAAGGAGTGGGAATAGAAGACAATTTATTTCTATTTATTTGGTTTGATTTGATGATGTTTCCACGATTAAGAAATTTCTTTTTCACTGTGGCAGAGGCAGCAAGGAAAACTGCTTAATTCGAGGAAGTCCAGGGCAAAATAACACAAAAAAAATCGGAATATTCATTTCCCTGGATGACTGTTTAAATAAAGATAATGAAACGCCAAAATGGTTTTGATGAGGGGGGAATGCTGTGGAGTAAAGGAATTACAGAATTCAGGGGGTCCATAAAAAATCCAAAGTTTTATTAATAAATAAACACCTGGAAATTGATATAAATTAGTTCTTTATCTCCTATATAAGCACATGGCAGTGGGATTGGATAAAGGGGAAGGGTGAGAGGGAAGAGAAAAATATGGATTAAAGAGAGTGAAAGAGGAAGGAAGGAAGGAAGAAAAAGAAAGAAAGAAAGAGAGAGAAAGAAAGAAAGAAAGAGAGAGAAAGAAAGAAAGAAAGAGAGAGAAAGAAAGAAAGAAAGAGAGAGAAAGAAAGAAAGAAAGAGAGAGAAAGAAAGAAAGAAAGAGAGAGAAAGAAAGAAAGAAAGAGAGAGAAAGAAAGAAAGAAAGAGAGAGAAAGAAAGAAAGAAAGAGAGAGAAAGAAAGAAAGAAAAAGAATCAATCATCAGCCCCAGCTCCCGTGTTGATCCAGTTGATGGAGTGTCCAGAGTCTTCGAGGCTTATCCATCTGCTTAAAAAACGAAATGTTTTCAATCCTGTGAGACCTGTCCACGAGCTGATTCTCTCCCAGCACTCAGAGGGATCCCCTCCACCTTCCCAAGGAGTTTTTTCAGCTCCATTTATGGTTTTTATTTCCTTGCATTCCCAAATGAAACGTGAGAAGGAATCTTCTCTCCTGCCTGGACTCACTGCTGGTGTTTAAACTGAGGAATAGTCCAGACTGACCCCAGATGTCAGAATCAATGCTCTTATCTCATTTTATGCCCCGAAAGGGCAGAATTCTCAGCTGGGCTAAACCAACAGCAGCATTCCCAGCGTGGTGTCCCTTTGGGAATGCTGTTCCAGGCTTGTGGGAAATGGGAATGAGGGGGATGTTGCCTTAAACCCGACCACTCTTTGACAAGCTGAGCCTACACTTAACAGAAGCCTGGTAAGTGCAGGCACCATTACCTCGAGGGGTAATGGCAGCCCAGATTGATCTATTGTGAGTCCCACAAATTTGAACAGTTACACTAAACGCTATTAAAATGTATGGAACCTCTTTGTCTTCAATTATTAAATGGAGTAATTTATGAAACCCAATCCCAATAACCTCGCTGTCCTACTGGCCATCCCCGCTGAAAGGAAGAGTAAATGTAGAGAACATTGCTATCGATCCCTCCTGCAGGGGGGGAAAAAGAGGATCAGGCCTGTTAACCCTTCCCTGCAGGACAAAGTGGTTCACTCGTGGTTTCTTTTCCCCCCAGAGGTCGTGTCCTTCTTTCGTTTCTGGGCTCGGGTTTCAGTCTGACAAGTGGTAATTGATTCCGCTGCTGGTTAGGCTGGGGGTAAGTGGGGGATGAAGTTTCAGTGAAAACAAATAGCACTTCACAGGTCTGACCTTTCCTCTTTAAGCTTTTGTTGTGGTTTACTTGGGATGTGCAGCTTAAAGACTCTAAACCAGCGGTGTCTATCTCAGGAAGTTTCACTTTTGGCCTGGAGTTAAAGCTAGATTTTGGCTTTGGGGCTCTTGGCAACCTGGCTTTGAATGTGTGGGGTTTATTTCCATCTTCTTTCCCATCATTTTGCATAAGACACGAGGAAAAGGTTGTCCAGCAGGAGCTGGGACATTCTGCCAGCAGCTCAGGGTTTCAGTGTCCAGCAGAGCTGTGAGGAGACAAAACAAATATTAAAATAAAAGTGCAGCCACTGGCTCTCAAATCAAACTTCCTAAATCAAGGAGAAGGCAAATCTGCCACTTCTTTTCTTGCCACAGCTCCCTCTTTTTACCAACTCAGCAGCTAAATTGCATCTTTAATTGCCCCTCCTCATGCTGCTTTATGTGCCTGATTGAGCCTGGTTTTAAACCAGCTCCCTGGTGCTCAGTGGGCACTTTTGCAATAGATCCAGAGCTTGTCACTGGATTGCAGCACAGCGATTTCAGCTAATGAGAACCACTCCGATTCAGCCAGGGAAAAACACATTGACCTGTGTGTGAATCTTTATTCTGTGCAGAGCAGAAAGGAAAATATCCTCGGGGGCTCTGTCCCAATGCTTCCAGTCAGGGATAGCATTTCTCCAAAGGAAGCCTCTTTGTTTACAAACAAGTTGTTTTTGCCAAAGTCAGCCTTTATTTTAAGGTGTTCTCACAAGAAGATCAGGGCTCCAAAATGTTGCAACCCCCATGTGTTGCCAACAGTAACAGCATGTTTGTGAGGGGAAAGGTTTAATGGGGTTTTTTTTTTGCTTCTCTCAAGCAGCTTGAATTTCTGAGGGAGACCTGATGGTTCTTTGACACCTACAAGGGAAATGATCTTAAAGACAAGGAGGGCAGGGTTAGATGGGATTTTGGGATGGAATTGTTCCCTGGGAGGGTGGGGAGGGGCTGGGATGGAATTCCCAGAGCAGCTGTGGCTGCCCCTGGATCCCTGGCAGTGCCCAAGGCCAGGCTGGACACTGGGGCTTGGAGCAGCCTGGGACAGTGGAAGGTGTCCCAGTGATGATCTTTAAGATCCTCCCAACCAAAACCATTCCATGATTCCATAATTCTCCGGTTCTGTGGAAGCAAATCCTTGCCTTTAATCTGGACAAAGCCATTCCACAAACACCAGGACATCTCTGGATCGTGCAATTGGGCCATTAATTTTTATTTTTAGTGATGCCTGAAGAGGCCAACCTAGAAACAGAGACTGGACAGGAGGAAGGGAATAAAGGTGGATATTTATTGGAAAGGCCTTCAGAGGCACACCCTGGGCAGGCCAAAGGCTGCACCCAAGATGGACCCCGAGTCACGAGTTCTTCACACTTTTATAGCTTTGGGCCATTTGCATCTCAACCCAATTGCACCAATTAAACTTTAGCTAATGATGGAATTTCCCCTCAGCTTGCCCCCCTTCTCAAGATGCTGGGTTACACATTTTGGGCCTAGGCCGGGCTGGGTGTCCTTGGAGAGCAGCCTGGAGAGGCTTTGTTCTGTCTGTCTCAGCATGAGAGAGCAGCAGCTCCCAGGCTGCAGGACACTGCAGAGTCACACACTGGGAATACAGAACTTGAAACATAGAAAAGCTAAAACCTAAGGCATCACTAGATCTATATTTAAAGTGCATTGGAGACATTGTGCCAGCACGTGGATGTCCAGTGAAATGCAAAGGGTGAGGGATAATGACAAGGACCTTAAATCACAAAATTATCCAAATTGTGCATCCAGATGTGCCAGGGATCTTTTAGCCTAATAAAATCTGTCACACTGGATGAATCCTTCCTATTTGAAGGAAAGGGAACAAAAGGACATCCTGGAGAGGATAATCATAATTGCTCAGGTCAAATCCTGATTTATTTTAGCCCAGACAGGAAATATTTAAACATTTTCTGGAGCAGCCATGCATACCATGAGCTGTATTTTGTTTAAAATAAGCAGCACGAGTTTTCCATCTTGATAAAAGAGGAATTGAATTGGATTGCTAAAATAAAACAAGACAAACAAAAGCAAACAGATGTAATAGAAAACATCTCTGAAAAGGAAATTCATGTTGCAAAAACCCCTTGACTAATCATAAAGTGATGCAGCTTTGAAAGGAAATACTTTGATTGCGTTTTGACTCCTCTGAGAAGTCAGATATTTGGAAATACCCAGGATTTTTTAAGAAATATTTCCTGCTGTGCACATAAATACAAATTGCACACTCAGGAACTCGAGTCTGATTCTTATCTTTCATTTTAGTTTTGGACTCAGGTGAACCACTTGTGTTTCACAAGGGTAACTCCACGGGCAAAGGTGGGCATAAAAAAAGGGGATATTTCTGATTTTCATGGATGGGGAGCCTAGAGGAGAATTCACTGAACGAGATTTCTAGGATTGGTGTTGTTTGTCTGCTTCCCTGTTACAACCACATTAAAATGCTGCAACTATGTCAGGGTTGAGTTCAGCTTAAAAAGTAGAGCAATGTTTATATTAATAACATTTTAACAGAGAATCAAAAATCATGGAATGGGTTGGGTTGGAAGGGACCTTAAAGATCATCCAGTTCCACCTTCCATTATCCCAGGGTGCTCCAAGCCCCATCCAACCTGGCCTGGAACACTTCCAGTTCCCAGTTTCTTTGGCCAACCTGTGCCAGGACCATCCAACCCTCCCAGGGAACAATTCCTGCCCAATATCCCATCCAGCCCTGCCCTCTGGCACTGGGAAGCCATTCCCTGGCTCCTGTCCCTCCAGCCCTTGGGAATTGTCTCTCTCCATGTTTCCTGTGGCTCCTTCAGGCCCTGCAAGGCCACAGTGAGCTCACCCCAGAGCTTCTCCTCTCCAGAGAATCCCAACTCTCCCAGCCTTTCCTCCCAACAGAGTCATAAACTGGATTTTCTCCCTCATTTTCCTTAAAAACGAAGGAAAATTGTATTCTGCCTCCTCTCACCAGCCCAAATCAGCAGCAAAGTGATGCCTGGGGTGGTGTCCCGTGAGTTCCCTTGGTTTGACACAAATCTCCTGGTGAGCCAAATGGAAGTGCAGAGAGGAATAAAGGAATAAATATATAAAAGAATAAATAAAGGAATAAAGGCAGGAATTCAATCATTCCCTGGTTTTTATTAATATTTGCCAGCTCCTCTCCCTCACACTTCAGCAAAAGGAGCAAAAGCCGTGTTAAGTGGGATATATTTTGCTGTAGCTTGCAGCCAGCTGGCTGAGGACACACAGCATGGGATGGTCTAATATCAGCAAGAAATCTTGGGGAAAAAAAGCTTTTTAGCTACTGAATCCCAACCCTCTGGTTGTAGACACCAGGAACATTAATTATGCTTTTTTCCCTCTTTTTTTAGGGAAGCCTATCAATAGCCAAAGAAATAAAAGCAAATTTGCCTAATTGGGTCACACTGCTGAGGAGAAATGTTAGAAAATAAACTGGCAGGTGATGCCCTGTCATCGTTGGCACTGATACGCTCAGGGTGGGAATGTTTTGGCTGCAATTCCATGATTTTTAAGCTGCTCAGCTGCTGGAATAACATCCCTGAGTCACATCCGACCCAGCCTTGGCTCTGCTGGGGTGACACTGATTTTTTGTGGGCCTTTCCAGCTCTCTGCTTCCCTGAACTATGGAAAATTGGGGAAAACTGGGGAAAACTGGGGAAAAGCAGAGTGTGGAATGTTCAGCTGGATTTCTGTCACCCCCCCAAACCTCTCCTTGCCTTCACTTCTGCCCCGATGGAGGGAGCAGGTTCTGCCCAAGCTCTGCCTCCATCAGAACCTGACAGGAACAAAAAATCTGCCATAGCCCTTCTCATGAATTTTAAGAAGCTTTTGCCCTGCCAAAGCAAAGAAATTAAAAGCTGTGGCGTGAGAAGGACGTGGAAAGAAGCTGCTAGGAGAAGGGTAATTAATATTCTTCAATTAAAAATTGAAAGATTGTTCGTCATCTTCAAGGCACGGCTTAGCTGGGGTTTGCAGCTTCACCCCCACACAAAATCCTGGACAAAAATCCTGGATTTGCTGAGACCAAAAATCTTCCCCTTGTCTGTGGTGGATTTGTTGTTCTGGGTCAGGGCTTAAAAAAAAAAAAAATTCATTTGAAATCTGGGAATTTGGAAGAGGAAATTTAGTGGGATTTATGAATCCTGAGTGTTTTTTGCCTCCCCACGTGGGTGACAAGGGATGAGGGAGAACAGAGAGGAGAGGACTTCATGGATCCTCATAAACCCTCTTCCAAAGCTGTATAAGTGGGATAAATAAATGGAATAAATGGAATATTTTGCTCCTGAGCCTTCCAGTGCTCCCTCATCATATTCAGGACAAACCCTCATGGCAAAAACCCTGAAAAAACCCTCTCAGTGCAACCCAATCCACCCTTCCACACATGGGTGGCCTGGGAAAAACCTTTCCCTGACAGAAAACAGTGGGAAAAGGTATTTAAAAAGAGATATTTGAGTGGGGGAAAGCGAGTCTCACTTGGTAGAGCAGGAGCCAGATTGCAAAAATATTCAGCTTTTACTCAGGCAATAAAATAAGAGGCCAGGACTTCAGTGATGAGTAATATTAAAATGTCGTGTGAAGAAATGTTCTGGGAGACAAAACCCTTCCATTTAATGTTTTTCCTAAGTGTCGTTGGGTTCAGAACAGTGCTGCAAACCTGAACATCATTTCTCTCTTTGAATGGAAGCTGAATTTTTTCCAGAATCTCCTGGGATTGCGAGATCTGCGTAAGAAAGAGTTTTATAGAGAGGCACTTGGCACTTTGGGCAGCACAGAACACACTGTAGGAGCCCTGCAGACAGAAAACTCAACTGAAATAAAAGTAATAATAGACAAAAAAATAGAGATTTTGAGTGTTTTCATGCAAAACAAGAACACAGGATGCTGCATCATGATAAAAAAGAAAAGAAAAGAAAAGAAAAGAAAAGAAAAGAAAAGAAAAGAAAAGAAAAGAAAAGAAAAGAAAAGAAAAGAAAAGAAATCCTCATCTGCATTTAAATCTTTTTTTTTTTTCTGTCTTGAGGAGGAAAAGTCACAACCTGAAGGATTCCAGGCAATTTATCACAAAATCCTTTAGAACAGAATCATCCCGTCCCTCTGCACTCCAGCAAGAGAGGGTTGGGAGGTGAAATATCTTTTAAAGAAGAAGAATTATGCAGAAAACAAAGTTTAAAGCTCTGGACAAGGTTCATTTTCCAAGAGGCTTAATTTTGGGGGACGGATTTGGGAAGCTGGCATTTTCCTGTTTATAAATATCTTTGTTGCTCTGACTTTTGTTCCACTTCTGGATCTTGCATCAGCTCCCATAGGGAAGGGACTGTCCTTTTTATATCCTTTTTTTTATCCTTTTTTAATCCTTCTTAGATGTTTATTCAGCATTTGATACCCCAGAAGGAGGCATTTCATATCCCAGAATCATTTAGGTTGGAAAAGGCCTCATTTAGGTTGGAAAAGACCTCAAAATATCAAGAGATTTGGCAAAATAATTCCCACTGATTCCATGAGATCCCCCAGCAAAGCTGGGAATAAATCCAGTGGCCTGACACCTGAGGTGCCAGTGATCCCTAAATCATCACTTTCACTCAGGAAAATAAATTTTTATCTCTTCCAAATCCAACTTTAAGCAAGGGAACAAAGTTCAGGGAGCCTTTTTTAATAAAGCAACAGTGAAAAATCAGCATTGCCCTTGGCAAAGGGTGAGACTCCTTCACTGCAGGTGAAAGGGTGCAAAAAATCACCACATTTGCTCTGTGCCACTTAGAATTTCTCCCCAAAAACAAGCTCTAGGTGTAACAGTGATCACAAATCTCCACATTTTATTTATCTAACAACTATTTATTTATCTACAACTCAAAACACGTTGTTCACTGCAGTGCAATCTCGTTTATTAAAAAGTTTTACGTAATTGGGTGGATAAAATTCTTACTTAAATATGATTTAATGTAGCAAAACCATAGTTTGATGCCTGAAAACTCTTCCCTCATTTGCACAAAATCTTTGATTCTCATCACTAAAATCAACAGCTCAACTTAATGACCCAAAGGAGGGACTTCAATTTGGGAACTGAGTTTGTCCTGCCCTCACTGACCACTTTTTGCTAAATGTGTCCAATTTTTTTCATGGAAATGGAAGAAAATCATCCCCGAGTTCCCTCTCTGCAGGGAATGGCCACAGGAAGGGGGTGGGATGAATAATTTCAATTTCAGGGACGTTTTTCCACTCTGACCATCAGCACCACAGCCCAGGAAGGGAAATGTTGGAACCCTGAGTTCAGAAAATGACCCCCAAAAACACTGCATTTGATCTGAGAGCTTGGAAAAAACTCCCTTTATTATATGGTAGCACTGAAGTTGTTGTTGTGTAGTTAAAAAGAAATTTGTTGTGTCACTGGGTGAAATATGTAGAGATGTAGAGAATTAGGTTTATGGGATTTAGTAACAAGATGGAGGATTTGGGTGTTGGTTTCTTCTCCTCTTTTGTCCTTTCTTCTTCACAAACTTAGGTTTTTAGATATTGGTGTAAAAATTCTGCAATGCGGCTTGTAGATGAATGGTTACTGGATTATAAGTAAAAATAAATTAGTTGGCATTTGATAATTGGATATTTTGGGCTTTAAATGGCCTTGGAAGTTAGAACCCACAGCCATTTTTACACCTTATATCCAGAGGGCACATCTCGTGAAGTTATGCCTTAGATAAGAATTAATAAACATCAAATTCGAAGAACAACTCAGTGTCTCCTGTCTTTTAGTGTAAAATCCAGAACAAAAGAATTCCTGAGACAGAGGCAAAGCAAACCCAGAGCAGCAACAGGGAAAAGGAGCACCTTGCACCAAACACTTCAGGGAAAAGTGAGGAAAAAAAGCTGAGCAGGGAAAGACCTTTCCCAAATCTTCCCGAAGCTGATGGGAAACACATCCAACATCTGCTGATTTGGACAGAAAATTGAACATCTCTCTTGGAGTCAAGCTTTTAAGAAGGAAAAATAATTTTTTTTGCATTATTTGCCCACTCAGGTCATAGAATAGAATCCCAGAATCCCAAAATCATTGAGGTTGGAAAAGATCTCCGAGGTTATTGAGGCCAAGCTGTGCCCAATGCCCACCTTGTCCCCAGCCCAGAGCACTGAGTGCCACCTCCAGCCCTTCCTTGGGCACTCTAAACCTCCCTGGGATGAATTATTTCAACCCAAATTCATATTTTCATATTAAATCCCGTGATTTCCCTTTTTTTTACTGATGTAAATAATTTCTCTCTCTCAGCTTGGGCAGCCTTACTCTGAATTTGATGCTGTTGTAGTTTTAGTTTGCTGGACAGGCGGTTTCATCCATGTCTGAGTTAACCATGAATTTAATACTAAAATGGAAAATCGATGTGTTCTGACCCAAACCGGGCTGGAAACCTTGGATTTTCAGGAACAAGAGGGAATCAAGTCAATCACCTTGCAAGCAATGAAGAGCATTGATCTCACTCAACAGCCAGATTTCATTTTTAAAGGTTACTGAGGGCTGGAAGTGATACTTGAGATATCATGGATCACATCACTGAGTTTTTTTGGGATGCAAAGGTCTCCCTACCTTTATTCTCCAACATTTGGCAGCCACTTTGGGAGCAAAAACACTGAGGGAAATTATTGAAGGACCACTTTCTTCTTGGAAGCAAAATCAGCTTGGAGGAGAGAAGTTTTTGGAGTGACCCAGCTGGGGCATTCCAGGACCTGAAGGAGTCGTAGGAAAGATGGAGATGGACAAGGGATGCAGGGACAGGAGCCAGGGAATGGGTTCAAACTGCCAGAGGGCAGGGCTGGATGGGATATTGGGAAGGAATTGTTCCCTGGGAGACTGGAGTGGGGCTGGGATGGAATTCCCAGAGAATTGTGGCTGCCCCTGGATCCCTGGCAGTGCCCAAGGCCAGGCTGGACACTGGGGCTTGGAGCAGCCTGGGACAGTGGAAGGTGTCCCTGCCATGGCAGGGGTGGGGTTGGATGAATTTTAGGATCCTTCCAAACCATTCCACGATTCCATGATCCTAAATCATTGGAGGCACGGATGGAGGCAGAGCTTTGCAGGAGTTTAAAGTGGATGCAGCAGCCAGAGCAGAAACAGAATTTTCCGAACTCAGGGCCCCAGATGAACTCTCCATTCCCAGGAAAGCTGATTTCCAGGGTGTTGGTGTGGAAAAGAAAAAGGAACATGGAGCAATCACACCCCCAGCAAGGGGAACACCACAGGATTTGCCATAATCCACATTCCAGACTTGGCAACTTTTGGTATCTCTGGTGTCAGACAGCTCTGGGGCTGGGTGAATATTTCAGAGAGAGGCCCTAAAATCCTGAGTGCTGCTCTGTCTGCTTTTCTGCCACACAAATCTCCTGAAAGGAGGTGCAAAGCCTGAAGATTTGTTGACTACAATAAAGCTTCCATGATTTGCACATCCTGAAATTCTCTTTTTTCACTTTTTTCCCCCACAACTATTCCTGTCAGGATATTGCAAGGCCTGATTTTCTCTTCTCTTGCTTTTACTGGTAATAACAAAATCTCCCCATTGTGTTCCACTTTCACACTTGCTCATTTACAACTGGAGGAATAATAAAATGGAGAAACAATCGTTCCTCCTCCACTTTCACAATTAAAGCTGTAGAAAAGGCCAAAGTGATAGTGCAGGCCCAATTTTGTTGTTTTCATGTGTCAAAGTGGAAGGGTCCATGATCCACCACAATCCATGGAAAGTGATTCCTCTCCTCTCCTTTTGAGAGTGGCTCCTCATGGCAAAGCTCACTCATGACTGGAATCAGCAATGTTGGGGAAAAAATCACAGAAGAGCTGCTATAATTTAATTTTTTTGTTTATCCAGGCTGGCTTTGTTCTAGGAAAACACTGGGAGTCTTCCTGGGGCCGTAACAGGGGATTAATCATGGCTTATTTAATCATGATTAGTCCCTCAGGGTTTCCAACTTCTGGTTTTATTTTTTTACATCACTAAGTTCAAGAGATCATCTTCTAAAATCCTACCCAAAGAATTCCATCCCTGGAAGTGTCCAAAACCAGGTTGGATGGGGTTTGGAGCACCCTGGGACAGTGGAAGCTGTTCCTGCCCATGGCAGGGTGGAACTGGATGATCTTTAAGCTCCCTTCCAACCTAAATTCTGTGATTCTTTAATTCTATATTCTCTACACTTCTGTGGTGCCACCACTGATGTTTTCCCACACTCTGCTGTTAAATTCAGCTTCTTTCTTTCTTTCTGGGCACGTTATAAAATCTCCCTTACTGACACCCACCAAAAATCTGCAAAGCACAACGTGAGCCCGCTCTGAAATAAATGTGACTCCTTAAAATCCTACGTTCATCCACTCTTTGTGGGGGGAAAATTGCAAGGTAAGGGATGAAATGCAGGGCTTTGAGCTGAGGAAAAAAAGGGGAATAATTCCCCAAAGCACCTTGGAAATCAGCAGAGGAGGCAGAGAACCTGCATGGTTGGAACATCTTTGGCTCTGTTCCTCTTCTGACCACACAGAAGAGGATTCTGCAAAAGAGGAGGAAGAGGAATTTGCAAAATTCCTTCGTGTCCAGCACCCCAGAGACCCAAGGAAAACAGGAGGGAGCCGTGGGGGAGCCCAGAGAGGCTGGAGCAGGAATCACACACCGAGTCCTGCTCATGACTCCTTTCACATGGAGCCCTTCCACATCTCCAGCAGGATTTACAAAGAGAGGAAATGTTCTCCAGCAAATAACATTTCCCACAGTTGTCTTTAATTGCTCCTGCCCTCTGGATAGGAGGTTTTATTTTTCCTGTGGGCCGATTGAAGCTGTGCCTAAAATCGCAGCCCCAAATTGCCCAATCAAGCAAAAGCAAGCAAATGAAATCCATGCAAAAGAGGCTATTCTTGTTCTGTTTTTATTCGGGTTGTTCCCACATCCCGTGGCACACTTTCCCATTAGCAGCGTTGGGAAAACAGCTTTTAGCAGCTACTTGTGGGCCTGGTGTTATTTGGTTTTGTTCCTGAGCAGCAGAAACTGGGAAGAAAGGAAATCAGGTGAATTGACAGGCAAATCTCTGTTTTGCACGAGGCAATAAATTTTACAAGCTTTAGATACCAAAGCAAAACATCTGCTCTCATTAAAGATTAATTAATGAAACAGGAAAGGAGAGGCAGAAAAAGCAGAACATCCTGATTGTTCTTGGGATGCTTCCCTCAAACCTCCTGATGTTGTCCTGGCAAACTCCTGGCGTTTAAAATCCCGGCACAGGAATGTGATGAGCACATCTCCTCCCGGTTTCCCTGCAGGAATTGCTCTTCCCATTTGGTTTTCCAGAGAAATTAATTGTTCTGCTCTGCTGGGGTATGTGAATGAAAAGAAAGAGATATAGAATAATGCTGAAATGCATTAAATCTGGCTTTTACACTTAATTTTCTTACGCCTCTTCCTACATTTTGCAGTGGCAAAGATCTTTCATTCCCTGCTCTTCCCTCTCTCTCATCCTGATCTCAGACTCAAACGGGAGCAGGATGGAACTCCTAATTCCTCATGATCCCAGTGGGAGAAGCATTCCCCAACTCTCCAGGGCCAATTTTCACAGAGGGAGGTAGAAATCCCTGCTCCAACCAAAAACCCTGTTGACACCAAAGCTCTCTTTTCCATATCCACAGGGAGAGCATTTCCCTGGAGTCACAGGGCCCAGGGAGAGGAGACTTTCCAAGCAACAAAACCAATTTGAGGTTTAAAAACCTGAGATTCACCTACATTTCCTTTATACACCTGAATTTCCATTATCATTTAAGGATCAGGATCATCACTAAGATCAGGAGGAAGGAAAATGAAGAAGTAAAAACTTAGGCAAAAGGATGATTTGAGATTTGTTCTCGGTAAAAAATAAACATCTTAGACTTGCAGCCAGGTCAGATGTTGCTCAGAGAGAATAAATCTCCTGATAACACCACAACTTCACTTTTTTTCAAGAAGAACTCCTAAATCATAGCACTGTTTTATGAAAACTCTGTGTGTACATAGCAAAATTTCCCTTTTTTTGATACAAAGTGACTGTTTATTCCATCAATGCCTTATTTATAAAGGCCTGACAAAACAGCCATTCACCCACCAGTGACTCAGATTTTTGGGACTTTCCTGCTCATCTGGGAATAATGTTTATAATCCAAAAGGCTCGTTAATGAAATGCCATTTTCTGTGTGTCACTGACCTTTGTGAGCAGGGAAATAGCCCCGGAGCCTCTCCTTTTCTCTTGGGGTGACAACGGCAGCGTTTCATTAGCAGGTGACACTGACGGGGCCTCTTTTGATCAAGCTTTTTTTTCTGCACGTGCTTTTGCAACCAACATTTTCCCAACTTAACGCTTTGATTTCCTCGGAGT
The DNA here is from genome assembly GCA_013397055.1 of Pachycephala philippinensis. NCBI lineage: Eukaryota > Metazoa > Chordata > Aves > Passeriformes > Pachycephala > Pachycephala philippinensis. Next base: position 22,951 of record VWZT01011346.1, on the reverse strand, counting down.
CGGATTTTTTTAATTAAATAGAACTGGAAGTTGTGGCTTTAGGTGGCTTTCCCCCGTTTTTACACTGCCCAATCCATTGTGGGGAGGTGACAAATCTGTGAGAGTGATACCATGATGTGAGCAATGACACAACATGGACACTTGAATTAATTACAAAAAGAAGGATTAATTAACCAAATTACTTGGTTTGCCTCACAGCTGAGATGCACAAAGAAGATTTTTAGTTGTTCTTGCCTTATATAGGGAAAAACCCTTTTTGCCTCCTTAAGGAATTGTTGTTTCTTGTGGGTGAGAAGGGTTTCATCTATGGATTCCCCATCCCTGGAGGTGTCTGAGGAACACTGGACGTGGCTCTGGGCTGGGTGACGAGGTGGGGATCAGTCACAGGTTGGACTCAATGACCTTGGAGGGCTTTTCCAACCTCAGGGATTGTGGGATTCCGTGATCTGGTGTCGCTGTAGCACCCCAAAAGGGTAAAGAAGGACACAGTCCAAGCACCCAAAAGATGGTCCGAAGTAAGGGAATTTAATGAAAGATTGAGCAGCTTTTATATGTTAATAGGCAGAAGCGTGTTGAATGGCATAAAGTAACTGGTCCTTTGGCCATCCACCCCTCGAGGTGATTGGCCAAGTTCTGAGCCATCCATTTCTGGATGTTTTTCTGGTTAAAACCAAAACAATCCTCGAAAAACAGCAGGTGTAGAAATTCACAAAACTGTGACATTGCTTTAAATTGTTTACAAGGGAAAGGCAGAACTTTCACAAAATGCTGAGAGAGCTGGATGACGTTTTCTCCTGATGCTTTCCTAGTATGCATAATTTGGGAGTTGGGATGGAGGCGGTTCCCGTGCATCCCATTTGTCTCTGAACACAGGGAATTCCTGTGTCACCACTGCTGTGCCAGGGACACTTCGAGCTCCCCCCACACTGCACTGGGATGTTTGTGGTGACTCGAAATCCTCCGTCTGCTCCTTCCATTTGTGTCCCCCTCCTCCCTCCCTGCTTCTTGTACCACAAAACAGCCTCGGTGATTTCCTTTCCAGGACTTCCCATGGCTTTTCCACTCAATTTTCCTCTTCTCTTAAATATCTTGGCATTTCCCCCCTCTCTTAAAACTTTATCTCCTCTGACCGCTCGTGTTTTCTGCTGGAGGAAGAGCCTAAAAAAAGGTGACAATCACTGAAACCAAGGCAAAATTGTGCAAATCATTTTCCCATCTTGAAGCTCCTCTCAACATTTCAATTCCCAGGAGGACAAAAGAGGGTTGGGAATGTTTTGTGCCGTCAACAACCACAGTCTCCAACCTGATCCTCCCCTGGTGCAATTTGAGGCCATTTCCTCTCCTCCTTTCCCTTAAGAATAGGGACCTGACCCCCTTTCACTGCCCCCTCCTGTCAGGGTAAAAAGAATCCCGTTTTTAACTTCCTCTCACAGCTGACTATGAGTCCTCCTGTTATTGCCATACATTTCTCAGGTTTGTTTTTTTCATTTTTACACATCCTCTATGGTTGGTACTGAAAGCTGGGCTCAGAAGAAGAGAAACCAAGTGGCTGAATGGTGCAAAGACTAAAACAGAGCCCTGAGAAACATCTGCCAAACACAGATATCAAATAAACTGAAAAAGAGAAAGGACTTCTTCTGCTCTCTGTTTCACTTCTCATAGACACCGTATGTTAAAAAAAAAGATTTAAAATTCAGCACGGGCTAAATGGGCTTGTTTATGTAGATTCATGGAATGGTTTGGGTTGGAAAGGATGATAAAGATCACCCAGTGCCACCCCTGCCATGGCAGGGACACCTTCCACTGCCCCAGGCTGCTCCAATCCCAGTGTCCAGCCTGGCCTTGGGCACTGCCAGGGATCCAGGGGCAGCCACAGCTGCTCTGGGCACCCTGTGCCAGGGCCTCCCCCCCCTCCCAGGGAACAATTCCTTCCCAATATCCCATCCAGCCCTGCCCTCTGCCACTGGGAAGCCATTCCCTGGCTCCTGTCCCTCCAGCCCTTGTCCCCAGTCCCTCTCCAGCTCTCCTGGAGCCCCTTTAGGCCCTGGAAGGGGCTCTGAGCTCTCCCTGGATCCTTCTCTTCTCCAGGCTCTCCCAGCCTGGCTCCACAGGAGAACAAACAGCCCCAAACCCCACAGGAGTACTCTGGGAGCAGGAACTCCATGGGAAAAGTTAAAAAGAACACATTTTTTCTGGCTGATCTGCTTGCTGGTGGCTGAACAATGTGCACTTAAATCTGCCAGTGCTCGCTGTGTTTCCAGCAGCTTGTGTCCCATTGTCCATTCTCTGATATCATTCAGCCTTATAACATCTGAACAAAACCAGGGCAGCAGGAGTGACACACTGGGGCTGCTGGTGATTTACTGCCCAGGCCCAGGGAAAGCAGAGATTGAGCTCAGGGAATTTCTTTAATTAATTTTAACCTCACTGGTTTAAGATCTGCATCTCCAACTGCTGTGGTTTGGAAAGGCAGAGCTGGGAGCCAAGATATAAATGTATATATTTATATATGGGCACAGCACTCACTGGAAACGTCTCTGAGCTTTTTCTTATTTCTCAGGGGAGTTTCTGACACCAACATTGATCCTCTTCGTGCCTCCAGCTCTCTGGGGATGAGATTCCAGCCAGGAAACAGCCAGAGAAGCACCTCAGCACTACATGGCAGCCTCAAAATGAGGCTTGGATGGTCCTGGCTGGGATGGCAAAACAGAATCCCAGGATCCCTGAGGCTGGAAAAGCCCTCCCAGCCCAGCCAGCCCCAGCTGTGCCCGATGCCCACCTTGTCCCCAGCCCAGAGCACTGAGTGCCACCTCCAGCCCTTCCTTGGGCACCTCCAGGGATGGGCACTCCAAACCTCCCTGGGCAGCTCTTTCCAATGTTTAACAACCTTTTCCTGAAGAAATTCCTTCTGAATTCCTCCCTTTTCCCTGCCACACTCATTAATGCTAAGCCAGCCTTCAGACATCTACACCAAGAACAGAATTTGCCCCACGACATTTTGGAGGCCAATAATATTCAGCAACTTCCTTGAAGGTGAAAACTAAAGTGATTTTGTCCCAGTGAACCCTGCAGCTTCTCCTAAAAGAAACTTTCACACAATTTGTGCAATTTGTGCTCTAAAACCAGGAGGTGGAACATTGGAAAGAGCTGCCCAGGGAGGTTTGGAGTGCCCATCCCTGGAGGTG